>APFE031663592.1:206137-247002 GCA_000404065.3 Pinus taeda | reverse complement strand
CTGCAAGACAAAGGGCTCCCCAGTCTAGAAGAATCAGGAAAGCTTCTCTCTTATGAGAAGTATATCAAAAGACTAAGCACCTTTTCAACCATGCAGACTTCTGAGGCTTCTGGGTCATCTACAACAGGCCCATTAACAGGACAAGCTCTATTTAATAAATTAGAAAATTTGTTCTTTATTAAAAATGAAGTGGCACATTTATTTGATAAACCTCCCGATTTTTATAAATATACTGAAGCTGATGAGAGCGTTGGATTAATTTTGAAACATCAGCTTCCTCACCCAGATAATTGGCAGGACTTGGTGAAACTACTCTTGAATCAGGGGTGAAGAGGAAAACAAATTTTGTAGCAACAGAGTTAATACTGCACTTACAGGTGGACAAAGCCACGACAGAAAGCATAAAGGCAGTGAGCCAGCTCAGTACAGGCAGTCAACATCAACAACGACATCAGCAGGTACAGAGGACAGATTCAAGAAAGATACAGAAAATCAGAGATAGTAAGGCACTTTAATGCTTCATTCATGAAGAGCAGCGCAGATTAAAGTCCGCAGTATTCAAAGGGCAAAAAACCATTCTGACAGCATTTAAAAGCTTTTACTATCATTTATACTTGCAATAACTTCTCATCTACTTTATCTATACAGGTGTAATAGATATTTCTTCCTCAGATGACCTCATTCCTGAGATATTTTGTAGACAATTTCTATATATTCCCCCTCGCGTTTTTGAGGGGGGGTTGGACTCCGGATGTAAGATTTTTCTCTTTTGAGATATTCTCTGCTACTCTGATATTGTAAATTTCACAGACAGTTTAATAAAAAGGCAGTGGGATTTCTTCAATGAGGTGTTCTCTCCTGGTCTCTTGATGATATGTGGCTTGAGGTTGCAGGATTCCTGTTCATTACATGACTCAATAAGTTTTCTAATGGCTCAGTATGTTATGAATGTTTCCAGTTATTCCATATGTTGTTCATATTTCCTGTCTCTCATGTTTTCTCTGTGTTTAAAACTCTAGACAGTAAAGAAAAAGGATAGCTCCAGGATTTAGTTATTCACTACCCTGAGCTCAATCTGAACTGCCTCGTATGTTTTCTTCTTCTAAAGTGTTTAAAGTGTAATTCTTGAATGCTACCTTTAAACCATCTCCTTACTGTGCATTGTTGTTTTAAGAATTCAGGTGACTGCTCTTAGATGACTTGCCTTTTCCACAAATATACAGCCTAAATTAATGAAATCTTCATTGCTCGTTACTAGTTGTATATGCGTCACAATCAAAATTTCACAGTTTGTTCCATGAAATGTACACAGGCCCTATAGCTTTTTCCTCCTCACCTGAATCAAGATTTCAAGAGAAACACTCCCAGACCCCATTGCCTAATAGATTAATCATCTGTTGATATTTTTCAGAAGAAACAGAAGCATCCTCCCAACCAAATGCACAAAAACAACCCAAAAACTCAAGTCATAACTAGCCTAAAATCCTCACTGAAAGTAGCGATAAACCTAATAGAGAGAGCCCTCTCTGACTGCAGCTAGGCTAGAAGCTGCAGCCCAAAGTTGGTTAGTGGTTACCCCGGCCGTATCCTCTTGGGAGTCAAAGAGGACAACCTGGGGGTTAACAGATTGCACACTACATAGTCTCAGAGTCCAAGAGGTGAGGTTGATGCTTGAGGTTGCGAATTGCGCAGCTGGGGAGGAAACAACCGCTGAAGGATTGAACAATTTTGCCAGAGAGATAAAGAAAATTCCATATCTAAAGTTGGGGTAGGAATAAGTGTATATTAGCCTTTGGATGAGTTAGATCTAACAACAATATGGGCCAAAAAATATCATGCAAAAGGAAAAGCAAGCATGCACAAAAAGACCTATTAGTGACAACTGTTGGTAGGAAAAAAGCATGAAGGTGATGCAACACTTACAAAAAATGAACGATGCACCAAAATAACACTTGTACAAGATAATAATGATATAAAATCTATATACCATGAAAATAAATAGGTAAAATAACACTCATAGAAACAAAAGCGACAAAAGTGACAAAAAATGAAGAAAAAAGCGACACATGAAAAACTTACCTGTAAAAGCACTACAAACCAAGTCCAAAGCTCCTTGATATCGTGAGGAAGGATAAAGCTCCAATTTCAAAGTGTGAAAATGAGCTCTACAAGCATCTGTTATTTATATCTAGCCCCTATGGGGTTAGGTTATGGTGTATGATGTGCATTCCTAAAATCAAGGAGAAAGTGACACTTGTCCTTAGATTGAAAAGAGAAACTTTAGGAAACTTGTCCAAAGTTTATTTTTCAATTGCTATTTCCTAGGTATGTGCACTCTCTTGCTCCAGGGAGATGCACAGTCTCACTGGAAAAAGGGATTGTGCAATTACCAAGGACTAGGGATTGTGAAATCCATTGACTCGGTGAGTTGCACAGTCTTGACTTTTAGTGAGTGATTGTATATTTCACAAGCTTAGTGGATGCCAGTCTCTTAGGGTTGTGTAGATTTGATATTCAAGAGATTGTGCAGTTGAAATCATTAAGGGCTTTCACAGTCTCTAGTGACAGGGATTTCGTAATTCCCATAGGGAAGACCAACAATTAATGCATGATCAAGGCATAAGTTGGCTTGTTATTAGAAGTTTTTAGTTGTTGTCAACAAGACTTAGTCATAGTCAAGGAATCATAGTGAAGTCATCACAAGCATTGCATGCAAAGAAAAGTGATATCAATAGTAAACAATAAGAGGTACACTTGATGACCATGAAAGATAAGTTCTTATGAATAGAAGATAAGCTCCAAAATTAAATCATAGGAAAAATATCCACGGGGGAGGGGGGTTTGTAGCAGCTATAACACTTGGTGACACACTAGTAGAATTCTAGCTCTCTGTATGGGTCTAGCTCTATAAACTAGGTCTAGCCTTATAAGAAGTATTTTTCATCTCATTGATCACCATAAATTCTTTACTTAGCTTGAGTTAAAAATATATTTTCTTCCATTATTTTCATCCGTGACACACTAACAAAATCAAGTCAAACTTTGGTTGTTTTGATTGGGCATAAGGAGTATATAGATATGCAAGTGAAAAGTATTATCAAAATCTTAGTTTTCATATTTGGTGTTTATCTGTTGCCATCAAGCTTAGATAGTACCCTAAGAGAGTCACTATAGGAACATAAACATTGTTTCCCTTCCAGTGAGCCTGAGAAGTACCCCTACAAAGTTTCTTATTTCACCTCCCTGTGAAGGAAGCCCTTCTCTTCTTTCACCCTTTACTCATTTTTTTTTTATTCATATAATTTTGCTTTGACACTTATTATTTTATGGGGCAGAAGAGGGATCCCAATTTATTGAGATAACAAGAGTCATCCCTTTAAAGAAGGATATATATACACCTCTGAAATATAGTTCACTTGTTAAAGTTTCTCCCTTTCCTTTCTCTAGTTGACCAAGTTGACAACTTAACTGATCAAACATAAAAATATGATTTAAGAAGAAGATTCTATTTATAGATTTGAGCATCAAAGATCCACTAATAATCTCTTAGAGAGAGAACATTTTTTCCATCTGAGCATTGATACAAGACCCATACAAATAAAGGAATAGATAGAAATCCAAGCATCAATAGTTTTACAATTTCCTCTTGAACTTCACCATGCATATTTCAAAACCAAAGTACGATTTCATACAAGGATTATTGAAAAGAGACTAGAAGGAAAGAAACAAACAAAAGACAAAGAAAAAAAGAAAAACAAAATTAACTAAATTAACCCTACTCCTAAACTAACTAAAGATAGGTCAGGCTTATGTAAAATTAAATCTTCAGTGCAACCAACGGAGCATTACCTAGCCTATACCAAAAAGGGAACCAACAACAAGAAATATCATCAAGAAAAGCACATGACAAGAAATATAAAACATGATATTTTCAAGAATCCAAAGACACAAAACATGAGTAGAAAGTACAACAAGAAAGTGTGTTCTAAACATTATGCTCATACACCATGGTATTTACACACATTGCGACAAACACTCATATCAAAGCATCCATTCTGACTTTTAGTCTTGGAAAACATGAAGAAAGATAAAAACTTGTGTTTAGCATAAGGGCTTTCTAAGTATGATTCCTCTAATCATTTAGCAATGGGATCATGGTAAATGGGTGAAGGATCTTGATACTAAGAGATAAATTCATTTCCAACATTTGTGATCAACCCATGAGGGTTATTTTGAGGAATAATGTCAACCTGATCATGCTTTGAACAACTATGAATATCACGAGATCCTGTCATAACCATTAGCGTAGGTTGAAGTGTCTCGACATCTTGACATGGTTCTGAGGATATGAAGGTAGACCATCAAAAACTAGTGGCTTGGAATAATAAACAATTAAAGATACATAATCATTATTGGATGAATCTATGAATATGTCAAGATAGTCATGATCGCATTTTGATTTTTCATCCAAGAGAAGGGAATCCTCATGACCTAGTGAATCATAGAGAGGGGCTGACTGAAAACTTGAAATTACATTCTCTGCTTCTTTACTTCCAAAATATTAGGAATGAGATAAATTATAATGAGTGGATTATTCCTCGCTTTTCTTTGATTTGAAATCAACATTCTACCATTCTTGACTACAAATCATATTTAATACCATTAAAATATGCGATAGGCACACTGGAATCAACAAAAATGTTAGGAAAATGGGTGAACAGAAAGAAATGGAAATATCGGGTGAAAAGTCATCTTTAAATTCATACTCTTGTTCATAATTATAATCCCACACATACTCATTAGGAAATATATTCCAAGTTTCTTAGTCTCCACTGACTCCATATTGGTCTTGATCCTCTTGAGAATCAAAAGAAACAGTTGTAACAAGTTGATATGACAACACAAAATCAAGAGGACCATAGGAAATAATCGATGAAGAATGAGAAGAAATAATTTCACTAATTAAATTATATTCAAAATTGAAACTTGAGTTCAACTCTTGAATATGAGGGGAGAAAGAAGATGGTGTTAGATGAGAAAATTGATTATCATATTCTTCAACCTCTGCTTGGGTGCATGGAGCTACGTGATTTATTGAAGAATTGCAAGAAGACAAAAAGTCACATGGAAAAACGATTTCTCCTTTTGTGGATTTGAGAACTCCATAACCAATAAATGTTGAGAGACTTTCAAAGGATTCAGATTCAGACAAATTCAAAGAAATCTAAACAAGATACTCAAAATCCTCTTTCTAAAATTCCAGTTTATGTCATCTTCAGAATACTCATAACATAAGTGAATGAAATGATCGTAAAAATGTTCAATGGATTCATCAAGTTATTTTTTGAGATGAATGATTTTCTTATATACACTTTCATAACCATACTTGCTAAATTCATGATGGATCTCCTTAAAAATATGTTGGAAGAAAGGAATAAATGTGGTGGGCAATGCGTAACACCATTGTTTAACACACACTTAGAATGTGAGAACGAACAACCTGCAAGCAATATCTTCATAATTAATTTCATGAGAAGTGAAAAATTCAAGAAAATAGAGTGTGTGCTCAAGAATGATTGTTCCAACCTCACCATCAAATTTCAGATTCGACAAGTCATGAATTATCCCTAAAGGAACTTTCATATTTGCAACTCTAGAAAAACATGTTGGGGTTAATATTTTGGAATAATCCATTTAAAATAAGAATAGTTTAAACAAACTTCACGGGCTTAGCTTGTCATCTAACCCTCCTTGCACCAAAACTTGTTGACAGTGCTAGAAGAAACTAACAACAAAGGGGGGTCTCCTCGATGTGAAGTCCCAATTAGACCCCACACTATTTGGAGTAGAAGCCCCAACCAGAAAACGACCGATTTCAAAAGTGGTGGTTTCAAATACATGCCTTGGTTGCAATAAACACATAGAATGATATACACATGACTTTGGTAATAGTAAGTGTATGAAATTTGTGAAGTATCAAGTGTAATGGATGAAAGTTTCCATCACATCGAAGGAAATAAGTGAGCCCCTTAGAAGCAAGTAATAGTACTAACTTAGAAGAGATGCATGAGAAATACAAAAGAATCATTAGTTAACCTGTAAAATAGATCAGAAGATAACAATTATCGTAATGACATAAATAACACGCATCCAAAATGGTGCATACTAAAGAAAACAAATTATTTCATTAGTATAAGCGCAAGTGAAACAACATACATCACAAATGTATAAAGAATAGTATTACAACATCTACAACATATGCATGAAGGTGTGTCAACTTTGAGCTTTTATTATAAAGTGAAAATTCCAAGCATACAATTACATTAATAAAACATTAACCCCAATAGTGGAACATGAAGTCAACACTCGCTTCTCCAATGAATGATATTCCTCTTATGCTAAACTAGAGAAGCCAAGGCTCTAAAGCAAAATCTCCCAAACCTTCAATTCCAAGCCCTTTCTTTGAGTTATCAGGGTTTATTTATAACAAATGAGATGATTCTTCATCTCCCATTGTGACCATTGAGCTTCCCTCATGACACTTTGACTTATTTTGTATTTTCCTAACCAATGACTTTTCATATTCCAAAATTGACACTTGGACTTCCACTTACATATTTTATTTCAAGTACAATAATACAAAAACCCATATAAGACAAAAATGGGTAGAGCCTAATAAGAAAAATTATACATATTAAGCTTGATTTTGATGAAATTGTAGCTCATCAACTTCAATTTGTAATATTTAGTTACATAGTGACACCAAGCTTTGAATTGTGCAATGGTATCCTCATAATTTGTAAGAAGATTAGGTTCATATTAGACTCTAACTTCCCTTGCATCTGGGTAGACAATTCTAGAACTAGTTTGTGTCCCCTTCTTTAATAAAAACAACATAGTATTGATCTTAGCAGGGTCACCAATATATTTTTGCATGGTGCGTCTATTAGTATCTAAGTATTATTTGGTAGCAATTTGCTTCAGCTGGTCCAAGTATTTATAAACTTTGTGCCTGACCGCATTTCTGCTGTTTTCCTCTATGAATGACCCTGTTGAAGTGTTAAGATATTCCAACACATAGGAAATAGTTCAGTATAACTTGGTCTAATGTAGAGTTAGGTAAAGTGTGTTTCTTTACTATGTACTTTTGTAACTTACAGTCCGAAGGTCATGATATATTCTAGACATGAAGTGATCCAACAATTCATTCTCTCCTTGGTATTACTGACGCTTGATTTTTGGCTTAACACCCGATTGGTCCATGATCTCTATTTAAAGAGCATGGAGGGTCATTTGTAAGGTGACCATTCATGAGAGAAGCTTATGTAAATTTTATTTCTTTTACATTAATAAATTTCCTGAAGTGGCCGCGTTGGCTTAGGTCATGGACTGTTTCCCTCTTTAAGGGTTTTAACCACGTCAAGAATATTGGAGTACTGATTTGTGATCTTTTTGTGAGTGGTGTCCCTTGGTGTTCTATCTAAGGAACTTACCTTGTAAATTCCTACATGGTATCAAAGCTATTTAATGGCCGCATCCATTGCTGATCCAAATCCAAAGCTGGTACAACTGTATCCGACTGTTATTTCCTAGATCCACCATTTCTGACCGCTTTCAGGCCGAGAGGACTTCTCTATTGTGTTAGGATTATCTATTCCAGTGAGGAACCCCTTTCGTTTGATGCGAAAAGGTTTCCAGGAGCCCTAGCTACATCATTTCTAAGATTTGGAGGTGTACAATCTTTATTTATAGTTTTAGTTGTTTACCTCTGTTTATTTCGGTTTATTTATCTCTCTATTTTCTATTACCGGATTTATACCTTTCATTTCTACGTATGCTCTTTTCCCCATGACTCTGTGCAATTTTGGAAAATCAAAAACAGAAAGGAAGGATTTTTCTCATGTGTATGCTCTTTTCCATCATGCCTTAGTGTGATCTCGGAAAATCATAAACATTGAGGAAAATATTTAGTTTCTGGAAAATTCTAACTTCAAGTCATAAGGTTTGGTTTTTTTGCATGTATGTTTTGGGTTGTGTTGTTTTTTGTTTTGTAGGAAAAAAGGCCTTTCTCAAGTAAGCACGCACTCCAAAGCTTCAGTGACTAGAAAAAAAAAAAACTTGCTCTTCCTCTTTTCCAAAAATTAATAACCTTTTAGACTAGCTCACATGGTCCAAAGTTACTTTATGAGAATAGAGGTCTTGGGTTGAAGTCTTTCTTTTTGTTGAGTTACTTTTTCAAAAAGCACATGTAACTTATGTTTTAAAGTTACTTTATGTAAAAGTGTTCACACCCATTACAAAAAGTGAGTCACTTTTAATTCTAAAGTCTCTTTATCTTTTATTTAAGTTACAATTTGGTGGGTAGCTCATAAAGTACCATTGTAAAAGTGACTTTCACTTATTTATAAAAGTGGGTCACATTAATTTTGTTTTTAAGTGAGCTAATTAGATTAAGTTTGGAAAGAGGGGGAATTTTTTTTAAAATATAATATTATTATTCACTTCCACACATTCACGTACTTCATCGACATCTTCAACAAATTTTCTTCAAAAAGCCATAACTTCTTCATCCAGAAGCCGTTTTTAGAGCAATTTTTTTGAATCGGCCTAATTTTTTGAGATATTTCCATTAAAAAACTTAGTTTCAACATCTACAACTTTAGTTTCTATTAGAATGGAAAGTCTATGCCAAGTTATTCTTGACAACACCAACTACTTCCAATGGGTGTCCTACATGGAGGATTTACTTGGAAGTAAAGGTCTTTATAGACTAGCTTCAGGCCAAGAATCTAAACCTAAATATGAAGATAAGGCAATCAAATGGGAAAATAAGCAAGATCAAACATGTGGGTTGATAGCAATGTCTATTTCTCTAGACCTTATATTCCATATTGTAGAACTTGATACCCCTATTGATGCAATGAAACAACTCAATAAAGTTTTTGGAATTAAAAATGAAATTAGAACCCATCAACTGGAAAATAAGTTGCTTACATTGTACACCAATAATTTTTCTTCCATTTAAGATATTTTGTCCAAGTTCAAGACTCTTAGACTTCTCTTGGAAGGTGTTAAGGTTAAGAAAGAAGATGGTAGCCTTATCTATTCCATTCTTACTAAGTTAGGACTGACGTACTCTGTGTTTGTTTCCACCTTCCATTCTACTAGAGAAGCCTTTTATTTCTCAAGGACAAGCTTACAAGTCCCCCTCTTTTGATGCCTTTTTTATTCTTTAATTAGAGAACAAGAAAAAATCTTACATCTTGGTCTTCTTAAAATTGGAAACTCTTCTAAGAAATCCTTAACAGCCCAGCAGCAACCATATTCAAAGAATCCTAAGAAACAGTATCCTAAAAAGAATGGTGATAAACCAAACAAGGGTTCTAAGCACTTTCAATCTCAACAAAATGATAAAGAAAATAAAAACAAAGAGAAGAAGAATAATATACATTGCAACTTTTGTAATTGAGATGGCCACTTAGAATCCAAATGCTTTAAGAAGATGGAAGCCTTAGAAGCAGCAATGAAGAAATATATAATCCATTTGGAGCACTCTTCAACTTCAACTTCATCTTCAGGAATAACACTTTCTGCATGTGGTTGTCAAGCATCTTAGTCTGGTTATGTGCTAAATGTATCTTCTTCTTCTCATTCTCATGATTGGCTCATTTATTCTGGAGCTTCTTATCACATGGCCAAAAACAAAGCCATTTTTCTTCTTTAAACGATTGTAACACAAAAAATATATATGTTGGTGATGATAGATCTCTTAGTGTTGTAGGGACTAGAACTATTCATCTAGACAATGGTCAATTTAATGATGTATTATGTGTTCCAACCTTATCCTGCAACATTTTATTTGTATATTAGATAACTCATTTAGGTGAAGGTAAATCCATTGAATCTTCACCTCACGATGTTGTAATTAAGGACCTAAGAGATCCTAGATAGATTTTAGCTACCGTAATTGCTTATGATTCTACAAGGTTATATAAGTTTAACAACTTTAGATCATCAACTCTTCCCTCAGTATTTGTTTCTCATAATGATGAAGTGAGAAAACTTTGGCATGAACGATTTGGTCACTTAAACTATCGCTCCCTTCAAAATCTATGTAAAAATAAATATGGTGACAGATCTTCCTATGGTATCTTGTAGAGATGGTGTTTGTTCTGGATGTGTACTCGGAAAACATCATTAGGATAGTTTTGAAAAACATGCCTCTTGGCACGCCTCAGCCCCTTTACATCTTGTGCATAGTGATTTATGTGGTCTACTTCTAGTTGTTTCATTCTCTGGCTATAAGTATTTCTTAACTTTCATTGATGATTTCTCTTGACGCACTTGGGTATACCTCTTAAAACTCAAGAATGAAGTATTTAACATGTTCTTGGCCTTTAAGGCCTTTGTTGAGAAACAATTTGGACATCAAATTCTTAAGCTAAGATCTGATAATGGCAAAGAATATGTTAACAACAAATTCTACTTTTGCATTGGAATTCAAATGCAACATATTGTTCCATATACTCCATAGAAAAATGGTGTAGCTAAAAGGAATAATAGCACCTTAAAGGAAATGGCTAATTGTATGCTTCAATCTAAAGGACTTAGTCTTAATTTTTGGGTAGAAGCAATTAACTATGTAAATTACATAGTAAATCATACTCCTACTAAGGCTTTAAAGAATACCACTCCAGAAGAAGCATGGAACTCAATTAAACCAAATGTAAATCACTTTCATGTTTTTGGAAGTGAAGCATGGGCCCATATTCCAGATAATAAACATAAAGCCTTAGAACCTAATAGTGAAAAATGTATTTTTGTTGGATATTCTAAAGATGTCAAAGGATATAGACTTCTTCCACCTAAATTCAAAAATGTTATCATTAGAAGAGATGTAAAGTTTGCTAAAAATATGTTGGCCTACGAGCTTAGTTCGACGGATGTGCCACCTCTTTCTATCCCTTCTACTTCTGAAAATATTTCTTCTTCAGATGATGATAGTGAGGATGACAATCCTCCCCCACCTTCTCGGGATCCTCCTTCATCTCCTCAGCTTCCAAAATGGGTCTATGCTACTTGGGATGCGGCAGGAGCTCTTGCAGGTGATCCTACAAATCAATGGCGTAGACATTCTCAGTTTGATAGAGCCACTTCTTTACTGGCTCAAGCTTCCGCGAATTATGATCTCGACACCTTTGCAAAAGCTTCAGGCCATCCAGATTGAGATGTAGCTATGAATGAAGAATATCGTCCATTGTTGGCAAATGATACATGGGATCTTGTTCCTCTTCCAAAGGGATGAAAACTTGTTAGATGCAAATGGGTTTACAAAACCAAGTTTGGACCAGATGGAAAATTTGATAAACATAAAGCTCGTCTTGTTGCTAAGGGTTTTTCTCATGTTGAATGCATTAACTATATTGAAACCTTCTCCCCTATTGCCAAAATGAACTCTATCCATCTTGTTCTTTCCCTTACCACCTCTTTCAAATCGGAAGTCCATCAGATGGATGTTAAATATGCCTTCTTGCAAACAAATATATATGGAACAACCTCCTCGCTTTATAAAAACATACTCCAACCTTGTATGTTGGCTTAAGAAATCCCTTTATGGTCTCAATTAAGCCCCTCGGGCGTGGTATGCCAAAATGGATGGCTTTCTTTTAGATACTGGCTTTTCTAGGTGTCATTCTGACAATACTATCTACACCAAGAAAGTGGGTAAGTATCTTATCATTCTTGTTCTTTATGTTGATGATCTTATCCTTACTGGTAGTGATCCCAACCTTATAAACCATGTGAATTCTAGCCTTAAAAAGCAGTTTGAAATGTAAAACTTAGGACACTTACATTATTTTATTGGTCTTCAAGTCTTGCGATCCAAGGAAGGTATTTCCCTTTCCCAATCCAAGTATGCCTGTGATCTACCACACCACTTTCATATGAAAGACTGTAAGCCAACCCCTTCTCCCTTTCAATCTGGAGGCAAACTTTCAGCTACTTGTACTTCCCCTAAAGTTGATGCTACCTTATATTGTCAGCTTGTAGGAAAACTTTTGTAGCTGACCCATACCCATCCTGACCTTTCCTTTGTTGTTGGCCTTATTGCTCAGTTTATTAAAAATCCACATGAAAGTCATTGGAAAGCAGCTAAAACAATACTTCGTTGTGTTCAAGGTACAGTTTAGTTTGAGATTCATTATATTAGAAAAGCATCTCCTCTATTGGTTGGTTTCACTGATTCTGATGGGCTAGTGACCCTAATGATCGTAAGTCTACTGTAGGTTATGTGTTCACTCTTGGTTCTAGACCTATTACATGGGCTTACAAGAAACAAAGTGCCATTCCTCTTTCTTTAGCAGAAATAGAGTATCATGGCACTGTCGAAGCTAGTAAGGAAGCCCCGTGGCTTCGTCGGATCCTATTAGAGTTTGTCTTTCAGTAGCAACATCTGACTACACTTTGGTGTGTTAATCAAAGTGTCATTCAACCATGCAAAGATCCAGTCCAACATAAGTGTAGCAAACACATTGAACTACACATGCACTTCATTAGAAAGCTCATTCATGACCATGTTCTTGAAGTGCAATATTGTTCAACCAATGATCAAGTTGCAGACATCTTTACAAAGGATCTCATAGAGGCGAAGTTTACTAAACTTCAATTAGTGGTTGGAGTTCAAGAAGTTTTCACTATGGGGGGATACGCTCTAATGCCTCCTTCCTTCTCCTATTGTATCATGTTTGTACATACTTCAATCCTATCCCAATTTGTTCTTAAGGGGGGATGTTAGGATATTCTGACACATAGGAAATAGTTAAGTATAACTTGGTCTAGTGTAGAGTTAGGTAAAGATTAAGCAGTTCCATAGATCATGAGGTTAGGGTCAAGGACTAAATATTGAGATTGTGTAGTGCATAGTTCAGGAAGACAAAGGCTAGACATATGCACATTTTAGGGGCTCAAGAGCTCAGGATGAAGGCTTGAGGCTTCAAGTTTCCCACTACATAATTTTGGAGAGAAAGAGGCCAAGGGACTATGTAGTTGTGCAGTTCAAGAGGTTAAGGTTGAGGCTTACTACTTGAGATTGTGCACTACAGAAAAGAGGATGGATGTATGCCGAGGTTAAGGTTTAGGTTGAGCACTAAGACTATGTAGTGCGTAGTTATGGAAGGCAAGGAATGTGCATTACACAGTGCCAAGAGGCAAGGTCTACGCTTGAGGATTGAGATTGCACAGTGCATAGTTCAGGAAGGATGAATGAGGCCAAGTTTCTCAGGAAGGCACTTTTCCAGCTTTGGCTAAGTGTGGGATCAGTGAGGCCAAAGTGAACAGTGAAAAAATTTAAGCATGATCAAACACTTAGAACAATTGGTGACACAACATTGATCACTCAAAACACATGAACATCATACTTCCTTCAATGTGACGACATTGCAACAAAATTTCCTAAGTGTGACACTAAAGGTACACTTTGTGACAACAGTGATGACACTTGTGCAATAGTTCTTGAAAATTTGGGAATGAGTGCAATACATGTCTACATGATAATCATGAATCGTTAGCACCAAGGTTATCCCTTGAAAAAAACCAAAACTACATATGTGTGATGTGCAATGCTTTCCATGCTAAAATATGACACTTTGATTTTCTTCTAAATGGAACAAGAATACTTAGAGAAAACACATGTGATGACTCTTTATACTTGCAACAACGACATGAAATTTCAAAGTAGGCTATGAAATTTGGATGTAGGAAACAAATTTGGAGGGTGTTTTAGCAGGGACAACACTCGATGACACACTGGTTGAATTCCAACTTCTCTACCTTGGTAAAATATTTTGTGCAGGGTCTAATTCCTTAAGGAATATTGATTCATCATTCAGATTACTTTGGTTTCTCAACTTACCTTGTGTATAAACATAGTCCCCTTGATCCTTTCTTAGTTGAACACAATCATAAAACTATCCATATCACAATGTTTCAAGTTAGGAGAAAGGTAATGTTATTCACAAGCTTAAGATCTTAAGATTTTAAGATTGTCAGATCTGGTGTCACTTTGCTACCAGTGGTCTTGGATAGTACTCCAGCAGAGTCACTTCAAGAACACAAACATTTCTCCACTACCAGTTAGCATGGACAATAACCAGTGGAGTTTCTTGCTTTACCTCCCTATGCAGGAATCCTTTCTCTTCTTTCACCCTTTATTTATTTATTTTATATAAGAATGTGCATCAACACTTATTCATTTGATGGGGTGGAAAATGGATCCTGACTTATTGAGAGCAAAAGAGGTTGTTCCTTCAGAGAATCATATATAAAGCCTCTAATATTGGTTTTCTCATTAAGATTTTCCCCTTGTCCTTCTCTACTTGATTGGATCAGTGTGGAAAACATCGAAACATGAAGAACCAAGCATAGAAATAAGACTATATTATAGCACCATTTACCACCCTTGGTATATTTGATGCTCTGTGTTATGGCGTAGGGAAACCCTTCCCTTCCAAACTTGGTCCAAATTTTAAACAACAATGTTTTCAATCCCATACGTTGTTTTTCCCTGTATAAATCACGTGTACACGTGGGTCAGTATATACCCAACCCACGTATATGTGTTAAAACATTAAAAAAATATATAATCTCCTTAAATTCGAGTAGAGTTTATGGGTTTTTCCTGTTACTCACCTACTGTAGCATGTGACCCAAATGTTTCCCAACTGAAAAAACTAATTTGGAGAAGTATAAATAGACCTCCATGGAAAGGCCTAAGGGGAGAGAAAAGATTGGATATTGATATTATAGTTTATTACATCCCTGATTAAGTCCGAAGAAATCCCTGTGCCTTCTGCACTCCCAAGTCATAGGAAACCTTTGTTTCATTCTCGAGGTTTCCTTCATCCCTTTATGAAATCCTTGTGTATATCGATGGAGGAGGATTGTTGAGGCCTAGGCAGGATGGCTCCAGATGATAGTTTTGCCTGGTACCGGTGCACGACTCAGGTTGTAGTTCTTTTGTACTTTTTAGTTTACATCAATAAAGAGGTGCTATTTTGTTCCTGATATTCAAGGTCTTAATGCATTAATCTATGTTATGATTTTCTTATGAATATTATGTTAATTATTATTTTCTTACATGCTTATATGACCTAACACTTATATCATGAACATGCTTTCTATTACTGTTGTTGTATATGCTTTCCTTGAATGAGTTGTAGGTTCTAAAGAATTGGAAGAAGCAGAGGGTTTGGACCCTATGGGAATGACCTCAAATGTAGGACCTCCAGGTAATACCTCTTCTTCCTACTTCAGTAGTTTAAGTATTAGGACTACATGTTTGCATGCCTCTTTATGATGTAAGCCCTCCATTCTGTTGGGGTTATCAACCCAAGACCCTAGGGTGACTTTACCCATAATAGGCTCCTAGAAAAGATACAAGTGCCATGGTTTCACACAAAGCTCTCCTTATGCAAGGATCATATTTTCCATCAAAATAGAATTGACCCTTTTCTATTTTTCCACATTGTCTTTCGAGGTGAAGGGAGCATCCTTCAAGCAAAGTCTTATTAAATAAAACACAGAAGAAGACACAAGCCACAAAATGGAAACAAAATAAAAAGGAAAAAACTAATGGAGGCTAAGCTAAAAACAGAATGTGAGACAAAAGTTAGAAAACACAAGAAATACTACAGAAAGTGAGTGTAGGATGAATGTGCAAGGGAAACTAGTATGAAGCTAGACCTACTCCTAACCTAACCATCTAGAAGGTTAGGGTCAAGTATAATGAAATTTGTAATGTAGCCACTGTAGCTGCTCTCGACATGCATACACAAATATACGAGTAATTAAAACAAATATAAAACAATGTACAATAGAAAATATAAAAGCGTGAATAACTTGCACAACAAATTGAAGGTCTTTCTTTTTAGCATAAAGACATGTTATAGTCACTAATTCTAACCATCTAAAACTCTTACCTTCTCAATGAAAACCTTAATTAAACAAACCTCAGAAGATTCATGTGAATGTATCTTCATTTCTACTTCCCACCATAGAAATCATGAGAAAATATCGAAACTTATTATTTGTGATGGCGCTTTCTAGGTAAGGTTTCTCCAAGCATTCAACAATTGGATAATAAAATTTGAGACAATCCTCTTGAAAACATTGAACTCCTTGAAAACATAAATTTTCAATTAAAAGTATGATATTAGGATGAGAATATTGTAAGGGAAAATTAAGTTGATCGTATTTAGAAGGCTTGTCAAGATAGTGAGGTTCTAACATAACCATCATTGATAGCTAAAGTGCCTAACCCACTTGACAAGTATATTAATAGTGAGATGTTAAACCATAGATATCAAAGGAAATAGGACAACTTACATTGGATAGGATGGTAAGAAAATGATAAGTTGAATGACATTCATCGGGATCATAATTATGATAATAAGAACCAAACAAAGTATAAGACTCTCAATTATAAGACAATAAGGATGGGTCATTCGGAAAAGTTTCACAAATTCTCTACATAATAGAATCATCTTCCTTGTGTGATGAATGTAACAAACCATTTTCTTGTAATTGGTTACACATTGCACTAGCATCGTAATTGTCTAAAGAAGTGAAAAGGACTACGAGTATAGAAAACACATGAAACTAGACAGGATACAATGAGTGAACAAGGATTTTATTCACCAAATGACTCATGCATTCACTAACACTGAAGAGGATTTAAGGTGTGATGAAGAAAAATATTAGCTATATAACATTCACAATAAAAACAAGGAGCTGGCTCATTTTGAAATGCATCTAATAGATATGATTCCTTCAGCCAAAGATAGTTTTTGAAATGATCAAATTCATAGTTTCATGCTTCCATGAGAGATACACACTCCAAACTGGAGTTATGTACAAGAGTCTTACATGGAGATGAATCAACTGAAATATAATCTCGAATCTGATCACAAATCAAATATTCAAAGTTTGAAAGAATATATCCAAAATACCAATCATCTTTCAAGAAGGAATTTACATCCAGTGAAACAATGAAAATAAAAGAAATTTGCAAGAAAAACTAGATCTCAATTAGTTCATGGATATTACCATAGTCATGACATCTTGGCATAACCATCAACAAAATTTGAAGTGCCTAGACTTCCTGAAAAGTCCTAGAAATTTCAAGGACTGTAAAATCACATTTTGAATATTGAATTAGATCATGCATGGTGTGTGGATAGTTTCTGCCATTAATTTCAATATGACCACTACAAACCCGCTGGTAGCCATCTCTATTACTGATTTGACTATATTTTACAACTTCAATGACCAGATCACTCATGTATAAAGATTATTATAATCGCAAATATAGAGATGTATGAATCAAAGTAATTTCATCAGCGAGCTTAATTGAAGAGTTGTCCTCATGCAAAACTAAAAAATGAGTAGGAGTGGAGTGGATACTCAATGATTTGATTGTTTCCTTTTTCATCGTGGCTAACCTCACTACCTTGGGTCAATTGAGAAGTTAATTCCTCAGATGAATAACTTGAAGAGCATGGATTATATTCATCGCAAGTCAACACATCGCAAATAGTAGAGAATAAGGGATAGTGAGATGAAGAGGAAGTTTCGATAAGAACATCTTATTTGGTTGAATTAGACTACAAATCTAATTCTTTCAAATTGAAATCTTCTCAAGGAACTGAAAGATCAACTAGGGCCCTTGGGCATCCATAATTGCATATGTAAATGAAGTCATGAATATTAGAATGGCGGTTGCCCAATACCATAGATTGATTAAGAAAATCAACTTCATTTGATTGAATATTGAGATTAGTATATGTAGAATCAAACAAGAATAGAAGGGCATTGTCCTGACATGGTGGAATTTGACAAAGAGAAGAAAGATCAAAATAATCCTCACCTTTCTTCTCCTCTACCTATGTAATATGACCACCTTGTACTTGATCATAATTTGAACCAACAACTTGAAAATCACAAGAGTGTGAAGAAATAGGTGGTGGGGCGGATTGGTCAAGTAGATCATGGTACAAAGAGTTATGGCATACAAATGATAGAGGATGATAGATGTGCCTTGAATAAGTCATACTTTCAATTGAACTAGATTCAAGAATGAGGTTAATAATTCTACTATCATCTTAAGGAGTGGAAGGATTGACCTTCACCCTAAGCTCCATGAACCATTCCAAGGTTTCCTCCATTGGATATGATCCATGACAGGTGGATGAAGGTTGAAGAGATGGATCGATGATATGATTTACACATTTCCCAACTTCAGCATCATCACAAGGAGGCACCCACATCATAACAGGAAAATGAGGATGACAAGGAACAAAAGGAATAGTAGGTTCCTCCTCTGAAAATAGTGTTTCCTCGCGATTTACAAGAGTTGGGGAAGTAGAAACATCAGGGGGTTCAATTTCACCATGAAAAGATATATGAACCAAACACTCAAATTTTTTTTAGAGAAATCCCAATCCATTTCTTCTCCAGTAAATTCATAAAAAGGTGAAGGAATAGAATAGAAAACTCCTTAATTGGTTCATTAGATTTAATTCTTAGTTGATTAATTATTTTAATGAAATATCGATAAGCATACCTATCAAATGCTAAATGAAGCTCCTTGATGAGATGTTCGAAAGAATGAATGGAAGTGGGTGGTACGGTATGGCACCATTGGTTAACTCAACCTTCAAGTGTGAAGAAGAAACTAATACAAGCCACATATTCACAGTCGATTTCATAGTGTTCACATAACTTAAGAAAAAGAGATGCATGCTCGACAATGGATGTATCACCCTCAATATCAAACTTAAATTGAGACAAGTCATCAAGTTGTTCTGCGGAGATGAAAATTTAACCAGGGAATAGGTTAAAGAAACATTTCAGGATTATGATTTGGGGAAGATCCATTTAAGATAATAGGTTCAAAATAGACTCAACCGGAAATCCATCAACCAATGGGGTATCCCTAAGGAAAATTCCCAATTATGATTCACACCATTTGGTATAGGAGCCCTTCCATAAATAAGGCCCAACTGCCATATGTTAGATATTTTCCTTGTACACAATGTTTAGCACAAGAGAGTAATGCACAGGTACTTTTAGACAAACAAGTGAGTATGCCTTATGGAATGTTCAATTGTAGAATGTATCAAGGTTCTTCTACTGAAAGGGGGAGAAAAGGTGAGCCTTTAAAAGAAGAGTAATAATAATGATCTAGTGAGGACACATGAGCATATACATAAGAATGAATTGTTGGACAACTAGTGAAATAGTTCACATAGAAGTAATGATTGTTAAAACACATACAACATGCCTTCAACAATATAAGTAGCAAAGCCACTGAAATATTTTAATTTCCTTAGTACAGATGAAAACAACATGCATTTCAAACATTCAAAGAATAGTCTTACAATATTTACGACATGCGTGTGAAAGTGTGTTGGCTCAATGAGCTTAAAAATTAATCAAAAGTTCCAAGATACATCAATACACTGAACGCCACTAGCTCCAATAATGTAGCATTAGAGCAACCTTTTACTCCTCCAAAATAATTATCTTCCTCTCTAATGTCGGGTAGGAGGAGCTAGGGTGAAAATTCCTTTGCATGAGCAATGAGGGTGTATATATAACAAATGGGGTGACCATTCACCTCCCTTGTGACTCTTGGACTACCATTATGATTGTTTGACATCTCTATAACTCTTTGACTCCTTCATGAATTTTAAAATTTTATGGATGACTCTTGGACTTCCACTTTACATTAAATTTACATAATCCACAAATGATGTGGCATATAATGACTCATGACATGAGATGACATGAAAGTGATGACATGGACAACATGATGACATGGAAATGTCAATCCATTCTCTTATGTTTCATTCTTTGTGTCTTCTTGAAATATGGAACATGCTCTTCTTCTTCCTGCTCCATAAGTCTTGAAGGTAGGGATTCTTCAATGTAACCTTGATCTCTAGCTGTTGTTGGAATCTCGTGTCCCTTTGACTTTCTTGATTGGTCCACCTATCTTCGCAACTTCAAAGGTGTCTTATAGTAGGTTCTCCTTCTTCATATCCTTCATCATCATCCTATCATAACATGATAGAATACCTGCAACTAAAATCCACTCATGAAAAGATGAAATTTGTCTGATAAAACCCTAGTCTAACATGCTTCATGACAACCACCGATTGAGCTGGAACCATGTGAGAAGTTGGGAGATAGGCTTAAGGATTGTGTATTTGTACAACTTAGGAGGTCATGGGCATGGACTGAGCCTTGAGACTGCACATTGCATCATTCATGTAGGCTAGTGCTAGATATCTACATATTTGAGGGGCTCAAAGGGTCAGGCTAAGGGCTTGAAGCTTGAGGTTTCCCACTGTGCAATTTTATAGGAATATATGCCAAGGGATTATGCAATTTCATAGTTCAAGAGGTCAAGGTTGAGGCTTGTTTCTTGAGATTGTGCACTTTGCAAAAGAGGATGGTTGGAAGTAGGGGTTGTGTAGTTTTGGAGCTCAAGGGTTGAGGCTAAGAACTAAGACTGTGTAATTCATAGTTATGGAAGGTAGGGACTTCGTATTATGCAATGATAAGAGGCAAGGTTTGGGCTTGAGGGTTGAGACTGCTCAGTGCATAGTTCAAGAAGGCTGAGTGAGGCACTTTTTTGAATTTGGCTAAGTGTGGGATCAGTGAGGCCAAAGTGAATAGTGAAAAAAATTAAGCATGATCACACACTTAGAACATTTGATAACACAATAATCATTCATAAAACATGAAAAACATGCTTCCCTCAATGCGATGACATTGTGACAACTTTTCCCAAGTATGACACTAAAGGTACATTTTGCGAACAATGAAGACACTTGTGCAACAATGCTTGAAACTTTAGGTATGAGTGGCATACATGTCTACATGAAAAGCATGTCTCATTAGCACCAAGGTTATCCCTTGAAACAAACCAAAACTACATATATGCAATGTGCGACGCTTGCTATGCTAAAAGAAGAAACTTTGATTTTCTTTTAAATGAGACAAGAATACATAGAGAAAACACATGTGATGATTGTTTATACTTGCAATGAAAGCATCTAAAGTCAAAGTAGGCTCTGAAATTTGTATGTAGGCCAAAATTTTGGAGGGTGTTGTAGCAGCAACAACAACTAGACATAAGATCAACATCTTGGTTTTGCTACCCTTGTTCTACCTCCATGTCATGGACAACTATTAGCTCTTCAACCTCTTCGAAAAGTTCTTGATCCTACTACTGCTTGCTTTCTTCTTCCTATAGTTGTTTTTCCCTTTCTTCTTCTACTGTCTTCAACATTACTTCTTCTTCCTCCTTTCTTCTTAATTATTCTTGCATCTTCATTTCTTCCTACTCTCTCTTATCCTATTCTTCTTTCTACCTTTTCTCTTATTCTTTCCTCTTCTTCTCTTCTCACTACTAATTTATTTTTCTTCCTGCTACCATAGCTGCTTTCAGAATAACTAGATCAACTTCGAAGTTGTAGCTTTTCTCCTATGTTGGACTATGAGAAACCTTCCTTTTATATTTTATACTCACTGACTTGCGCTCTTCTAGTTTCCTTTCTTTCAGAGTAGTTTCCTACTCTAGAGTCATATGGAAAGGGTCAGCCTAACTTCCTAGTGTGTGAGGCCTAGTGGCATTATATCATTTCTTGATCTTCTCCTCCTCTGGCCTAGATAAATTCTCACATGGCTAATTAAAATGAAACTTTTCACATTTCTACTTGTAAATACCTCTGGTATCATATTGATGGTAATATATCATGCCAAACCTAAAGTTCACCAACTCTTTGACTTCATCTTCTACAATCTTTGTGTTCTTGATTTCATAAGATCCCACCTGAAAAGGAAAAGTAGGCTAGGGTGCTTTATTTTTCCTCTGCAAAACTATCGATAAGCCTGTGGCAAGATGATATGTGGCCTCCTGCATAAATAACTTATTTGTAGCATGCCTTAATAATAAATTATATGGTTTCTGGCAACCAAACACCTTGAGGTCATTTCCATATTGTGAGGAAAGCCAATCATATTTTTTTTATACTAAGTCCATGACCTCACAGGACATGCTAGTGACTGCATAGAAATGTGAATCCATATATTCCTTAGACGTAGGAAGTGGTATATCAAATGAATATCATGAGCTAAATAAGAAGCAAATTACTACTCGTTGACATTGTTGAAGGCCATGCTCTTAGTATCCAAGTGTTGCAGAATCCATTTGATGACATTTACACAAGGTGGAACTGGGAACCTACAAGAAGCCTTGTGGAAACCTAATCACTATATGTTAATGTACACATGTCTTTCCCCCATATCTACCTTGAACTTTGTAGCTATGAATGAATCTTTGACGATATGTCATGTGATATTAGAGTCCTTTTCAATGAAGAGTTGAGTATCAAATAAAATAGGAACAATACCTAGAGGACTCTCAACCAGTTCATTGGTACTTATATCTATTGTTTCTTCCGAGGCTAATGTCTATGGAGGCATGATGATGGATACTGATGAAAAAGAGATGAGCTCAAAGCCTGTAGTACCTATAACCAAAAGATGCACTCATAGAAAAACAAGTCATCTTAAGCATATCAATTCATCAATCAAATTTAAACTAGGAAAACGCTGACTAATGAGGAGGATTGTGTAGTTGTTTGGCTATAGGAGGAAATATAGCTTCTAGAATTGTGCACTATGCAGTCTCAACAAATAGGGAGGAAGCTTGGATCTTGAGACTAAGCAAGTCTCAATTGGGCAAGAGAGAGGAAGGGTTGTGCAATGTGCAGTCTCAAAGGCCAAACTTGGGAATTGAGGGTCAGATCTATGTAATTCATTGTTTTGCAAGATAGTGATTGTGCAATGAGTAGTATTAAAGGCTAAGAGGTGATATTGATGCTTGAAGTTGTGAAATGCGGAGTTGGGGAGGCAACAATTGTTGAAGGATTATGCAGTTTCGCTAGAGAGATAGAGAAAATTCAGATATGAAGTTGGGGAAGGAATAAGTGTACATGGGATTTTGTATGATTTATATCTATCAATAACATGGGCTATAAAACATCATGCAAAAGGAAAAACATTCATGCACAAAAAGACCCAGTTATGACAACTGCTGGTAGGAAAAAAGCAAGAAGGCAATGTGACACTTATAAAAACTAAATGACAAACCAAAACAACACTTTTTACAATCTAATAATGATATAAAATCCATCTACCATGAAATAAAATGGGTGAAATAACACTCATAGAGACAAATGTGACAAAATCTACAGAAAAAGCAGCAAAAAATGACACATGAGAAACTTACCCGGAAAAGAGCTGCAAACCAAGTCCAAAGCTCCTTGATCTTGTGAGGAAGGATAGATATCCAATGTTAAGTGTGAAAATGATCACTACCAGCATCTATTATATAGATCTAGCCCCTACATGGTTAGGTTAGGGTTAATGACACACATTCCTAAAATCAAGGAGAAAGTGACACTTATCCTTAGATCAAAAATAGAAACTTCATGCCACTTATCCAAAGGTGATTTCTCGCTCCCTATTCTCTAGGGATGCACACTTTCTTGCTTCGGGGAACTGTACAGTCTCATTGGAAGAAGGGATTTTGAAATTCCCAAGGACAAAGGATTGCACAATCCATTGACTCGGTCAGTTGTGCAAACTAGACTCTTAGTGAGTGTACATAACACACATGCTCAATGGCTACCAGTCTCTTAGGGTTGTGTAGTTATGATCTTCAAGGGATTTCCTAGTTGAAAATATTAAGGGATTTCTTAATCTCCAGTGATCGGGATTGTAAAATCCCTAGAAGGAATACCGATAGTTAATGCAAGATCAAGGTAGAAGTTGACTTGTGTTCAGAAGTTGTTTAGTTACTATCGACAAGAATTAGTCATAGTCTAGACAACCTAGTGAAGTCATCACAAGCACTGCATGCAATGAAAAGTGATATTGACAGTAAACAACAAGAGGAACACTTCACAACCGTGAAAGATAAGTTCTTATGAACTGAAGGTAGGCTCCAAAATCAAATCATAAGAAAATTTTTTGAGGGGGGTTGTAGCAACTACAACACCACCTGTGACATTTATTAATGAATATGCATGTAGCCTTTTGTTGCACTAGACATGAAATTGTCGCTAAACTTCCTATTGGGCATCTTTGCACCATAACCCTGAAGACTAAACCTTTTTTCACAAAAAATGTGCTTGTGGTCTTCACGTCCTCACATAACCATGTCCTTGTGCTTATTTCTCAGCAAAAACTTAGTGGCACACTTTTTATTATTTCCAAGAATGTTTCTTTGAATATTATGTTTCTTCTGAGGTGATGTGTCTCATGGGAACCACTACCTAACACACGAACCAATCATATTTCTATGAGTATTACCTATTGGAAAAGTCCTCCTGAAACAAAACTATTGTCATCATCTATTGACTCACCTTTATTTCTCTTACCTCCATCATTTTCCACCAATCTCAACACTTTTCTACCCCTTTGTGACTTTTGAGATGAGTTTCTTATGAGGAGTTTCCTCCAAGGACTTATATTCTGAGGTCTTATTTATTTTAGGGTTACGTTTCCTATGGTACCATGCCATTGACACCTGGACCAATCATATTTTAACAGGGATGGCCTATGAGCCATGTTCTCTCATAGTTAATACCTTGGACTTTACTGTTGGTGACTCTCAGAAAAAATTTCCAATATTGTTTCTTCTAAGGTGATGTGTCACTGCCACAATGATGCCACCTTTCAAAGGATGCCACGTGTCACTCACTGAGTAGTGCTAAATATCACCTATTTTTGGCCCATTTTGCCACCCAACAATGTCGAATATGCATGCCATGTGTCACATGCCTAGAGTGCCAAATCACCCTATGCTAACATCATTAGACCCTATTTCTCCTTCAACCAGTAAAATCATGACAAGTGTCCTATTTTTATTTTTCCACGTTTTCCAACATATGGTGGAACAAGGATCTTAGACATTGTTTTTTCCTCGAATTCTTTTGTTAAAATTTAGAACAAAAACCATAAGAACCAAGCGCTTTACCCATATGACCTATTCCTCACAACCTATGGTCTCAGATCTCATAATCTCAGGATCTTGAGATTTATGAATATGGATGTGCGAGATATCTTCTAAGGAGGTCTCTTTTGAGGATATTTCTCCTGAGTATTGTTTCTTCCAAAATTACATGTCCTCATGCCACCTTCATAACCCAGAACTCAGATCCTCGTAACCAAACACTTGCCCCTCCTTTGAACACTTATGGGGTCTATTCGTTTGGCTTACATGTCTCAATGACACCAACAACTTCTCCCTTCTGAGCTTAAAGAAATTAATACCATTCTTCCACTTGTACATTGATTAGATTGTTGGGACCCATGTACCTGTCACTAGGTTGACCTTTTGCCTGCTAACTTTGATAGGCCATAACTTTCACTATCAAGGGAAAAATTCAAACTTTAGTATGCTACTGGAAAGAAATTTCTAGAAAATATCTAACTATGCCACTTCCATGTGTATTTGATTTGATATTCTATGACATAAATTCCTTCAAATCATGGGACTCAAAACCACCATAGTTATAATATTTTATAGCTTCTTTAATTATCATGATACTATGATGGTTCTCTATCAAAGATTCACGCAACCATGGGACTCCCCATAAACTTGGCATACCATGCATCTGTCATCCTTTCCCATTTGACATCAATGCTAACATTATGCTCAACACGTTTTCCACTTTGAGTAGATTCCCTAAGCATGGCTACTAGGCTACCTTCATCTAATGTGGACAAGAGAATAGTAGCTTTTGGATGTTAAGAACCTATCCTGAACCCATGTCAAGAGCTAGGAGATTCAAGTGGGTTCACAAAATATCAGGTTTAAGTCTTACCGCCTTCACAGGTATCTTCCCGCCACTAGATTTTTGGACACTATATTATAAAGGATTTCAAGTTACCTAAGAAGTCAAATTCTATGTCTCAAATGCATATCACTGAGAGGAATTATTTGGATGCCTACCCCCATAGCCCTAACTTAAGATATAATGTTATTATGTGGCCTTGTAATGGAAGATATTAGTGTGTTGAGATACAGTTTCTTTTAAAGAGTCT
Source organism: Pinus taeda (assembly GCA_000404065.3). Taxonomy (NCBI): domain Eukaryota; kingdom Viridiplantae; phylum Streptophyta; class Pinopsida; order Pinales; family Pinaceae; genus Pinus; species Pinus taeda. The sequence continues at coordinate 220,821 of APFE031663592.1, read as the reverse complement.
TTGAGTTGGGGTGATGGTACAACTTATATAACGTTAGTGAGTGGTGATGACAAAATTTTGAAAGACAAATATTAGCTTTATGATTTCTTCATATCACTTATCAATGCAATGTAAAGAGCATACCTGTCAACAAATAATCTGAAAAGAGCTTGTAGTGTGTGGGTGAAGTGTGTGCAAGTGGCTTGTGCAAATTACATATGTTAGAAAATTCCAAAATGTGGATATCATTTTATCCTTACTTGACTTGCAAATCAAACTATGTGAGATAGTTTCCTTAAATAAAATAAAAAATGTGCACATGTATGCATGTTTTACTTCCTTCCTAATTAAACTATGTGAAGTTCCATCTATGTGAATATGACACAAGATCCATTTTGATTCACTAAGGTCACAAAAATGTGTCAGGTGAAGAGCATCCTAAGATCACAATTTCTTCTTCTAGTCCCTAAACTAATAAAAAATAATTGCAATTTAAATGTGTTGATTTTGGGTCATTCATGTGGAAAATAAAAAATAAAAAGGTTCCCTTTAATGATTTAAACCTAAGGTAATTGCCTAACTAACTGCAATTTATTAGTGAGTAGGGGGAGGATATGATGGACTACCACCTTACTCGAGAAAAAATAGAAAAAACTAAAAAAATATTATAATTATGTATATTTGTGTGGGTTAGTGACTTATAATCATGTGAATTGTGTAAACTGCAAATTAAGAATTTGAAGGGAACTCATGAATATGTATTTGATAGTCACATGACCATTTGCACGAGAATATTGTAGAAATTCATTGTAGATTCAAACTACTAATTGTAATTTACTAAAACAAAAGACTTGAATCTACTCTACTCAGCAACAAAAACCATTAAACGATCAAGAAATCATGAAGCATACAAGAGAAAGAATTCAATCAACACATTACACAATGATTTCCTGGGGAAATCCAAATCTAAAAACTCATGCTATTTGTATATTGCATTAGTAAGAAAATAAAAGAAGATTACAATGCTTTGCTCAATCCTGAGTAACCTCTTCACTATCTCTACCTATTTCACAACTTTTTAGACAAGACCAAGCAAATACTTAACCAAATTTATGCTTGCCCAAGTCCCTGTTTCCTTGCACTATTTCCTTCAGAATTAGCCCCCTATTAATTAGGGAAATTCCTCAATATGAATTGCGCAATCCTCATAGGCCTTCCTTTCACTACATGCACCACTTGTACAATTTGGATGATTATACAATTGATAGTACATTGTCCCTGAACTCCAATATCAATTGGGTAATTCTCATATCTGACATGCATGAGTTATTTATGAGTGAATCATCAGTTAACCGGTTGAACACATGAAGCAACACCCCATTGTCTAACCTCCTACTAGTTCCTCTTATAGTTGGAACTATTTTAACTTACTTTAACTTAATTAAACTGAATTAATTAATTACAGCTCAAAATAAACTCAACCAAGGCTCCTATAATGTAGGATTCTACATGACTCTAGTTATACCCTCAACTCGAATTAACTGAGCCAACTAAGTCAATTTAACTTAGTTAACTCATACAAGTTGTCTTGTTATGTGGAATTACAATTGTATTCCTAATTTAATTCAAGGAAAAAATTAAATTAGGATTTTCTTGTTGCATTTTTAACACTCCCTCTCAACAAGAAAGGGATTATCATATACCCCAATCATGCCTCTATGGAACTCCAATTTTCCTCTTTCTAGTGCCTTATTCAAGATGTATGCATCTTGTTCCTCTATAGGAATGTACTCCAACAACATTATTCTCCTCTGCACATAATCTCGTAGATGGTGATATCAGATGTTGATATGCTTGGATCAATCATGAAAAACTAGATTCTCAGAGAGTTTGATACAACTTTGATTTTCACAGTAAATTACTGTATGGTCCATCTATTGACCAAATAACACAACAAGGATCTTCCTCATCTAGATAGCTTCACAAGTTTCTTAATTACGCATGTACTTTGCTTCTACGTAACTAAGTGTAATTGATTTATGCTTCCTGTTGTACCAAGAAACTGTTGTTGACCTAATACTAAAGATTCCCCCTTATGTGCTCTTCATGTCAAATGGACTCCATGCCCAATATACATCAGTGAATCCTTGAAGCTTCACTCCCTCTGTCCGTTTGTACCAAAGACCAAATTGAGTGGTGCCTGCGAAGTATCTCAACACATGTTAGTTGCCTTCCAATAACATTTGGTTGGCTTAACCATTGCTTGACTAAGCTGGTTAACTGAAAAACATATCTTTAATTGTGTGTTCACCAAATACATAAGTGAACCCACAAGCTACCTGTAAATAGTAGCCTCCACTACTTCACCTGAAGTAGCATCTTCCTTCCTCCAATTTCCTACTAGAGGAGTCTCAATGGGTTTGTTGCTATCCATGTGGAACTTTTTCAGTATCTCATTGGCATACTTTCCCTTGAGAGACAAATAGTTCCTCATCTCCTTGTCATACTTCCATACCAAGGAAATAATGCATGATCCCTAGGTCCTTCATCTTGAATTCTCTTGCAAGATCCTCTTTGCAATATTTTACCAGCTTCTCATCACCTATTAGAATTAAATCATCGAAATATATACTATAATCAACAATTCACCTTCAACCACAATATGGTAAAGGTTTGCATCTTCTTCACTTTTGGTGAAGCCAAACCTGGTGAAATAATTGTCAAACCTATTGTACCAAGCACGGGGTGCTTTTTTCAATCCATACATCACTCGCTTGAGCCTGCACACAAGTTACTCTATGTTGAAGGTCTCAAATCCTTCTGGTTGCTCAATGTACACCTCTTCCTCAATCACTCCATTGAGGAAGGTTGTCTTGACATCCATCTGATGTATCTTCCATCCCATTTGCACTGAATGTGCTAGAATAAATATGATTGATGAGTACCTTTCTATTGGAGAAAAGGTCTCCTTGTAATAAATTTCTTCCACCTAAGAGAACCCTTTGGCCACAAATTGTGCCTTGTGTTTCTCCACACTCCCATTTGATGCTTGGTTTACATAGTAAAGCAATCTGGAACTCACAACTGACTTGTCTGTTGGTCTTGGGACCACTTCCCAAACTGTAGGCTTTAACCTTGTATAGAAATTACCTACAAAAGAGTTCTTAAAAAAATATAAAATATACAATGGCAAGAATATAAAACAAATACACAAATATTTCCCTTGGATCCCAAAACCAAGACTATCAAATTGATTTTGGCTATGTTCCTTTCCATGTTACAATACATACATATACATGTCGAAGCATTCATAAAACCAAATCCATTAACCGTATATTAAAACATAACCATAGTTCCCTTGACCGGATCTATAAGATACAATGGGAAGAAAACCATCGTGCCCAAAACCATGTGAAAAATCCATGCGCAGAACCATAGGTAGGTCTGGGCCCCTAATACAGAGGCCAAAAAAAAAAAAATCCTAGGGCAATGCCCCGAACCCCGTGTAGGGGGCTACCACCCCCTTGTAAACCCCCCAACACCCAACATTCTCCCACTTGTTGTTTCCTTTTCCACACAGGGGGTCACAAGAGAGCTTAGTCATTCATCCAAACCCACAATTTCCATCGTTTCTATACACCAAGAAAACTTCTCAATGCTCACAGAGATTGTCAATGTATCTGCAACATTTTTCAAATTTTCCACCTTTACCAGCAACACCTTTCTATCCTCAACTAGATCCCTCACAAAGTAATACGGAACATCAATGTGGTTTGTCTTTTAATGATAAGAAGGGTTATATTCCAAGAAAAATGCACTTTGGATATCATAGTCTATCCTTATATCTCACTATACTAACCCCATTCTTGAACTTAATCTCTCCAACCAAACTACTTCCTTGCTTGTATGATTGGTTTCCATGTATTTTTCCTCTATAGTTGAAAGTGCCACTACAGACTCTCTCTTACTCATCCAACTGACTGCACCTCCAAATAGGTTAAACACATACCCACTTATATATTTTCTATGATCTAGATCTCTAGCATAGTCTGCGTCAACAAAGCCACGAATATCCAAAACTCTATCCAATCCTGGTCTTCCTTGGGAGCACATACCATAATCATTGGTGACAAGAAAATACCTGAAAACCTGCTTCACTATTGTCCAATGCTCCATCCCTAGTTTTGAAATAAACATGTTCAATACTGCCACTACATGTGAAATGTCTAGTCTAGTACATACCATGGCATACATCAAGCTACCGACTACACTTGTGTATGGAACACGGGACATTTCCTCTTCCTTTTCTTGTGTCTTGGGACATTGTTTAGCAAATAAGTTCACACCTATAGGAATAAGAACCTTCAACGGTTTACTATCCTTCATATTAAATCTCTGCAGTATTGTCTCAACATACTTCGTATGGTTTAACCATAGCTTCCTCCTTTCCCTATATCATTTAATTTCCATGCCCAAAATATAGCTGGAAGCACCAAGATCCTTCATGTCAAATTTGGAGGACAATTGGGTCTTCAAATCCTAGATAATTTCTTTTTTATTTCCAATCAGCAACATATCATCCACATACAAGACCAGATAAATAACATAGTCACCAATTAATTTAAAATATACTTAGTGATCTACTTTGCTTCTAGTGAAGCCAATTCCTCGTATAAATGTTTCAAATTTCTGATACCACTTCCTTGGTGACTGTTTTAACCCATAAAGAGACTTTTTTAACCTGCATACCAGTTCTTTCTTTCCCTTCAGTGCAAATCCTTTAGGTTGCTTCATGTAGATCTCTTCTTCCATATCCCCATGAAGAAATGTTGTATTCACATCCATCTATTCTACCTAAACATCAAAAGCAACATCAATAGGAAAAAGTAATTGAATAAAAGTTACTTTCACAATAGGAGAAAAGATTTCACCAAAACCAATTCCCAACACCTCGGAATAAGATTTTTATACAAATCGATCTTTGTATTTCTCCGACTTTCCTTCTGCAGTCATATTCTTCTTAAACACCCATTTGTTCCCAATGGGTTTCCCTCCAGCCAACAAATCCACTAGATCCCAAGCCTCATTTTTGTTCAAAGATGTAATTTCATCAACCATGGCCTCTTCTAGATTTTTCCATCCTCTGAATCCACTTCCTCCCTAAAAATTATAGGATCACCATCAGTAATGGATAAGGAAAAATTTGAACAAAAAGTAGATGGACTATACCATTATGTTTGCCTTCTTTCTCGAATTGACCTTCTCACAACTAGAGTTTGTGGCTTTTCATCTTCTGATTCCTATTTTGCTGTAGAGTTTGATTCTTCCTCCTTTAGCTCAAGCTCTATCTTCGCAGGTTCCTTTGGTAGGACTTCATGTATAATAACATATTTTACCTCTATAAACACCACATCTTGGTTGTACATAACCTTCCTTGTTTCTGGGTTCCAAAGCTTATAATCTTTTAAAACATCCTTATACACAATAGAGATGCACCTTTCCAATTTACTATCTAGCTTGGTTCTTTTCTCCTATGGAACATGTACATATGAATCACAGCCAATGTTGGCTTATTGGGGCCTGACCCAGGTTTAGAGTTAAGTTAGCTAAACAAATCCCAATACTACTAGCCCTTTCGGCAACAGTCCATGGAGTGCGAACTGGGGTCTCAACTGAAGTAATATGGGAGGGTGCTAGAACAAGGTTTCCACACCCTGGAGATGTACTCCGATGAGTTCAAGTGGTCTGCGGTTCGACCCTGTGCACACGTCTTAACGCGAACTTTCCCGTACCTCGCAGCCTGAGATGTTGCCTTCACGTAGCCCTACTCAAGGGCTGAACATTGTGCTTTTGCATTATTACTCATGAATTCACTAATATTCCATTGTTAGTTGATTAACCTAGCCCTACTTGCATGCTTTAATTTATACTTAACAATATAAACCATTCATACAGGTGCGCGGAGTAAATAAACAATATATTTGCAATTTATATCAAACATACATTAACCCAAGAACAGATACACAAATTGGTAACAAAACTTCTCTTTATTAATTTCTTCCTCGGTTACAGACTCAACTCTGCCCTATGCACTTAGCTGCAGGGGTCCGCGCACTCAGCTATGGACTACTAGGCCTCTACGCACTCAACTACAGAGCCTTCTCCTACTCTATGACCTAAAGACACACTTAGTCACTCAAACTCTTTCTCTTTCTTTCTACTACACTTCTACTTCTTCGCTATCTCTTACACTTAGACAACTAAGGCGGACAACCCTATGACTCTAACATACCACCACACCCACAATTTGCGGAGCTTTACAACACCATTCGGTCAAAACTTGGGCGTTGAGCCCCAAAACATGCCTTGGGGTGGATTCCATGCCCAACAAGCCCCCAACACAAACATCATGACTCGCCCTTGAGTCACTCTGTTGACGCGGCGATATTTACATTGAGTCCCTCCACCTATTCTCGAATTGTGCTGAGGTCAATAGCACAATGAGCTACTGCTTTCTGAATCTACTGGATCCACTGTTCTGAGACCTCTGTGTCTAGAGTGCTTCTCTGCATTAATGTGTGCATCCCCTGTATGTGCGTGAGCTTTCCTTTTATTTTTTCCATGACAATGAAGGCCTTGTTGATCTAAGGCTAGATGTGCACTTTGAGAACTGCCTACTTGTGTCGTGTTGTGTCCACCCACTCCTTCAGTGCTTTAACTTGCTGCATCCTTGCAAGCCTCTGAGTGAGGACTACTATCTGCATAGTTCCTTGGACACTGTAGTATTGCTCTTGGAGTTATTGTGCTTCCGTTTCCAAGCACTGGAGGTTGGGGTCCCCCTATAGAGTTGTGAGGACCTCAAGTTCTTATTCCAACATGTTGGTACAGTCTCGCACTGCACCTCTGATTTCCTCCAATCCCACTATGATAGCACTAGTGCATTGTTCTCTGACTTCTGGGGAGTGGATGGCTGCACCTTTACCCGCAACTCAGCGATCTGAAGATTTAGCTCTAGCTGAACCATGGTTGTTTCTTCCTTGGCCTCATAGACTCCTATTACTAACCTATGGATCCAAACCTCGACTTGTATATCTGCTAGGATGGCCAGCTCTAGGACGCTGCAGTAAGCGTCGTCTACCACCTACACCAACTATTGATTTTGCAACACCAATTCATCGTGCTGCAAGTTGAGTTGTTCCATGTTTATCTTTTGCTCACTGAGGACTTGGAGTGTGCAGCTCTCCCTAGCACCCAACTCGACTGTTATACCATCCTGCAATAGATATAGTGTCTTGTGCTGGAGGGCAGCCAGATTAACACTGAGACCTTCCATTGTGCTCACCAAAAACATGTTGGTGTCATTTGATGTTACTAGCGCCCCTTCCGACAACACTATTGTGTTCATTGTCCTCGCGCGCAACATCTTCTCTGCTGCCAAGGACCCTACTATGAGGTTGGTTGAAAGTGTACCAACCTGAGGGGGTCACACCCTCCTTATTTTGTTTTAGCTTCCTCTGCTTCCTGTTCTTGTGAAAGCATTGCTTGGCCCTCACCCACCTTCAAGGCTACTTCTTGTGCTACTACTGTTGTGACCTTTTCCTACTCGATTGCTTTCTGTGCCACTTCCCACGCTGCTCGCACCTCAGCTACTACTGTTTCCCTCCGCCTTTTCTCAGCCAACTGTGTGATGCACAGCTTGGCATCCTCTTTCTTCTTCTATGCTGCCGACCTCTCAAGTTCCGCAATGTCTGGGGCACACCATTTCGGTGGCCATGCCTCCAAGACATTGAAAATGGCATCGTTAGTGGCTACAAAGAGTAGCTTTGTCCATTGTTTCATTGGATCCTTTCACTCCTTGATGTGGATATTATGCATGTCTGCCTTAAATTCTTCAAAAATATGCAGACTGTTGTACACTGTGGGTGACAAGCATGGCTTCCGGTTGATCCACATTCGGTTGTTCATCTCAATGAGCACCCATAAGATATTTCTGTTGCATATCCTTTCACATCCTTCGTGGCCTAGAGCGAAGCGTACTTCGCAGCCTCCAGTAAATCTCTATCAATTATGGGTAATTGACTATCCTCCGGCAATTCCCCTGCTACGAGCACTATGGACAATAACAGCCATGCATAGTGGAAGGTTTTACCCTGATCCTGGGCTTTGCGACAATTCTTCAAGAATTATGTGCAGAGGAATTATGCCTAGTTAAACGGGACCCCCTCCATGCACTACTCGGCTAGTGTAATCATCAGTGCAAGTACCTCGTTTGCACAGCACTTTCGAATAACTTTGCCTACGAGGATTTGGGTTGCTACGTGTACCACTTTGTCCTTGATGCTGGAGGTTGTGTAGCCCTTCTTCTTCTTCTCTATCTTGTACTTCATCTTCATGGCCTCCGCAAGGGCCAAATCACTACCCTTCCCTTCCGATATCATCATGGGGTCCTTTCCTTTGTATGGTAGTCAGGAAATGCGATGAATTAGGTTTGTCATGATGGGGATGGGCTCCTCTAGCCATAGATAACCATCATGCACCAGGCAGAGTGACTTACTTATGAAAAAAATGGCTATTGGGGTGCGGTGGAAATGCAGCACCCATAGTAGGTTAAGTAGCCTAACCTTTTCCACTCTGCACAGACACTTCCATAGCTCTAACATTGTTACCAGCCCTTCGGTGTTCTGCTTCATGAGGTTTTCGGTCTCCAAGTGAGGGAACTTCTCACAATCAGTGAGGTCCTAATCTTCAAATTTCATGGTTGGAATGCGGACCAGGTGTGTGCCTTCAAACATAATGTCATCTGGGAGGAGCAGGGTCTAGAGCGAACTCTTGGTCTCGTCTAGGTCTTTGGGTACTTTGGCCTTCCCTTTCTATGGAGGGACATATGTGAGCAGTTTTGTCGCAGAGTGTGTAGGTTAAATATCCACCTCCATGCCTTCGTCTTCTTTCTCTACGATGATTAGGGCCTGCAAATATTTTTCTTCCTCATATGTTTCTATCGTGACAACTTTCCCCTTTTCTTCCATCAATAGTTTTCTACGCGACAGGTTCCTCGGGGAAACGCATACGAGAGCCATTGCTTGTTTATCCATCTTGGGTCTTTTTGTACGTGGTGATTTCGGGATTTCTACCACAACCCTGGCACCTTTGGAACATCCTCCATAGTTAGAGCCTGCGCGGCCTTGCTAATGGTCACCTCTTCTATTCCTAGACCATCCTTAGTTGTTGTCATTATATCTAGGTTGTCATCTGTCACTCACGAATTCAGGGGCTCAATCAACGCTCGGCTCACAATTCTCAGGGCTCTGCTCAATTTCTCAATTCGCAAATGACCAAGTGTTGTTTGTTAGGAAGTCCTTTATGTTTTATAACACTTTTTAAATTCAAATTCGACCGTTCCCCCCAATTCCGGTTCATTAATGCTTTCTTGGCGGTAGATTTTCCCAGATCTTGCCCATAAATCGAATCTTAAATGCTTGCCGCCCACTCCATGTGGCCTCAAGTCGAGCATCCCATCATGAATAGTGACTTCAATGGTCACTTTCTAGCCAATTCACATGGCAGTGCAGCCCTCCGTGCACGGTCGTGGAGCTAGTGACTCTCTACTTCTGCCTGTATCTGCAATATTGCACAGCTCCTGCGCAGAATAGTTTATAGTCCCACACTCCCTTCCAACTGCATGGAATGTTAACACTATCCTTCCCCTAGCTAGTAAGGTGGTTGCACCACCCGTGGGGGGATCCATCCTATCCTCCATCATGCTTCTTGGAGAATCCCCACCTTGTATTGTTGTGGTTGGCATCGCATGCTTCACCATTTGCAACCCGCTACCCTAGTCACTATGCTTAGCAATATGTGGTCCAAGCCAAGGCATCAGACTAACCAATTCATGACGATATTTCTCAAACTTTTCAGTATGATCGTGTGCACCTTGCCTTATCATCCTAGTTTTTTCGGCGAGAAAACTCTTCCTTTATCTCGTCCTCTAGCTTCTTGGCCTCTGCATCCATCAAAGTGCTTTTCTTCCTTAACTCTACCCTTTCTTTCTCAAGTTCGTGGAGTCTAAGGCTTCCCTGTTGGATTTCTTCCTCAAGTCCCATGCACTCTGTTTCTTGCGGCTATGTGATCCCTCCTTTCCGGGCTTCACAAACCATTGTATCCATAGGTGCTGCTATGTGCGGTCTAGGCTTTGCATGCTCCATAAGGATTACAGCCTCTACTTCATACTTTAGCTTCGGAAGTGCCTGCGCAGTCAGGGTTTTTCACATGGTCCTATAAGCCCATAGAACTGCTGGTATACACAGGTCCCAGTCAGTGCGTCTCACATGGTGGACCATGTTCAGTACTTCACACATTTTGTCAAAGGCTTCCACGTGGATAATCATTGGTGCACTTGGTCTTATCATACTTCGTCGTTCGCGCCATCATCTTGCCCGCTCTTGCTTGTTGGTCCTATTTCCTACCACGAGGATGGTGTGCATTCATGCAAGTTGCATACCATACACCTGTACCCATCTAGAGAGGTGGGCACACAGGCCATTTCATCCACCATACCCGGCTTTCATCCGCATATGGGACTTTCCAAACCATATGCACATCATTCTTCTAAAGTCATGCAAATTCTCAAAACTTCTTTGATGCGTACCGCACCACCTTGTGGGCGTAGTGCGTAGTTCCCATTTCAGAGTGTCAAAATGTTGTTTTTTCGGTACTTATTTTTCAAATTTGTTCAAGAAATCATCCACCGTTGTCAACCCGTCATACCTAGGTAGATATCTTGTTTCCATTGCTACACAGTGTAGTGACCTTACCATCATGTTGTAGTTGAACGTGGTTACCTCATGTAATCGATTCTTCCATCATTCTATCTCTTCATCTGAATCTCAGGTGCAAGAGCTTTCGTGCTCCCATGAAATCCTGCCATTTGCTATTGGATTCACCCAATCCTACTCTTGTGTGGTTATCTTGTTGATACAATCTAGATCGTCGTCTCTATCGCAGTCATGCACCAGGTCTGTGTAAAGCAATCCTTCTGTAGGGTATAAAGGTATCACTATGTGGAGTGATTTTTTCTCAAAAATCATCTCGCACTTCCTTAGATTTATCAATCCATTCATGTCAGTGGCCCAATTTATTCCGAGTAGAGTAGGATAGGGATTGTTGTCATCAACAATCTCTATCATTTTGAAATCTGCAAGCGTGCTCACACCTTTGATATCTATCATTATTCCTTGCAATCTTCCCATCAGTAGGATATTTTGCTAGTTTGCCATTTGCAATTGAATAGGAGACCATTGCAAAGCGGGCTTGCCCATGCACTCCCACGTCTGCTTTGGCAGGACATTTGCATCCGATCCTAGATCCAAAATCACTTGATCCATTTCATATTCCTTGATTTGCACAATCAATCTAATTTCCCTTCCTGTTCGCGCTGTGTGCTTTCCGAGCCTCTGGACTACGCCCAATTCTCTTGGTCCTGGACATCTAGTGATGAGTTCTTGCAACCCCTTCACCGCTTTGATATCACGTAGCAACTTCATGCATGTCTCCAAAAAGGTAGTGAGCATTGATGTGTCGATCTCTAGTTCTGTTTGTCTTTTCTACCTGAAGTGGAGGCCTCCGTGAAGCTCTTCTTAGCTTCCATGAATGTCTCCTTAGTGCACTCCAAATCAAAGTCTAGTTCCTTTGTTGGAGCCTTACGAACCCAGGCACTCTCTTCGGGCTACTTTCCCTTGTCGCCTCCTATCGTAATACTACTTCAGAGCACGATGTATACATCCGGGTCCTCCTCGCTTGGCTCAGACCTCATCATTTGCAAGTTCTGAGTCAGGGGAGGTTGGAGTGTTCCTTTATCACGCAACCTCGCTATCAGTGTGGGGTAGTCCTCCATCTCATGATCAAACTTGGTACAATATAAACATGATGCTCTTGTCAGATTTGTACAATCACGGGCTTAATGCCCTGGCCCTTCGCAATTGTAATAGATCAGTTGTCCACAACCCCTTCCTGGCCCCATTCCACCTCGACCTCGTCTGTGCCCCTAAAATCTAGTGTGCACCATCCCATCATTTTGATCGAGGCTTGTGTATTGGTTTGAATTCTGTAGGTAAGAGTCAAATCCATCATCAATTCATAACTTCTATATGTACAGTCATCATGTCCTACTAACCTGTAGAAATTACAGAACAACTATTGGGACGTCTGTGTATACTTCTGTAATAGATGGCAGTTATCTATAGCATGCTTCCCTCCTATTTGACAAATCAGACACCATAATGCAGGTGCCACGCTTGGTCTTGCTTGTGCCTCTGGTCTCAATGGAATTGGCTCTCCTCCCGCCAGGTAGTTCGCAAAGACTAGACAATGGTCCTTGTCATGTCCCTGACCTTTGCACTTTATGCACCATACCTTCTCACGCGCTTCTAGGCGAGTTGTCCTATCTTGTTTCAAAATCTGCATCTCAAGACACAAGTTTTTCAACTGCGCATGGATCTATTGGACTCCCAGGTTAGGATCTTGTATCAGGGTCTTGTGCAGTCTCATTGTGATCTCTAAGGCCTCAGCCTGAGCTGATAGCTTCTGCTATGACAGTGCAGTCCTTAGATGTGGCGTTAGCGACGCTACAAACCATGCGCGGTGTTGCCCATCCGTCAAGGTCATGTTGGCTTCCCAAATCATACCCTTTAGTCTCTGATCTAAATCCTAGGGGGGTCTCACCTAGAAGCAATGCGATTTCCTTTAATCCAATAATCAATTGTATCTCTGATTTTGGCCTGCTAAATTCCCTGTTTAGCGCAGCTTGGATATCTGCGATCCCTGCATTTCGATTTTCATTGGAATGCTTAATGTACCATGTCAGTGAGCGATCCTACAATGCGCTTACCAGTGTTGCCTTCTTTACATTTTCATCCATGACTCCTTGTGCTTCCCATATAGCCTTTACCACGAACCAAAATTGGTCCAGATATTCGTTCCCTACTCCTTTGAACACCGACAACTTTATCGCGCTCACCATATTCAACTGTGGTGGTGGTGGAGGTGGTGTGGGAAAAGATGGGGGTGAAGATGGTGAAACTGGTGGTGGTGTAGGTGGGGGTGGTATGTGCGGAATTCATTGGTGAAACTTTTGCGAGCTCCTCCTCACTCTCCAGTGGAGGTGAAATCAAGGGACTAGTCTCTAATTCTTTTCTACCTTTGTTTCTGTAGATCCTCCCACTTCGTGTAGCCCCAAACATCAATTTATTCACATAACCCAATTTTCACACAGTAGAATTTTAATCCAAGTATTCAAATATTTAATATACTTACCTCGCGGTCCATTGAGGAACTGTCGTTCCTCTTCACTATAGCTGACTAAAGTATCTACCGCGAATTCGGTGATAAACCCTCCTATAATTTGATTGAGCCAATTGATCTAAAAATGGGGCACTTAGGCTTCTTGTCCAACTTACAAGAACCTCTCCCAGTTCCAAAGATTTAAACTTTCCCAAGTAATAATGATTAACCAATGTGGAATTAAGAAATGCTTGAAAATATGGGTGTATGCTTATATTTGTTTTCAATTGATTACTTGCTTTAAAATCTGTTGTTTTAGTTGATATGTAAATTTGCTTGAACATAATATATAAATACATTTACTGTAAACAAAGCAGCAATAAACGATCACACAGAAAAAACAATTTAATTTGGAGTTCACCCACAACTCTTAGGTTACATCTCCATGAGCTCTAGTCAACTCAACTAGGCTCTTTGGGATTATGGTATAAGTCTTTTTTTTTTACAATTTCTTGGCTTAACTCCTGTTGTTTTTGCATAGAAACAGTGGGTTGAGACACCATGTTATTCCCTTGGCTCTTGAAGCTTTGGCTCCTGGCTCTGGCTCTTTCCTCTTGGTTCAGGCTCTTTGGCTCTGACTTTGGCCCTTAGGCTCTGGCTCTAGCTCTTTAGCTCTGGCTTCTTTCCTTCCTCTATCAATTTCCAACTCTCTGGGCTTTTCACTTGACTTCAAAGTGAATCACTTGGCTGTGTTTTTGCTTCTATGCTGCCTCCTTCACCTCATTTTCCTTCTTTGGCTTCTTTCAGCAACAAAAACCCCAACAACAGCCTCAACAACCAATAGTAACTCCACTGCGATCAATAAGAAAGCCTACCTCTATCGTTCTATGGCTTTTTAAGCCAAATCGGCGTTGTTCGTTACTTTTCCCTCTCAGGCTCTCTGTCTTCCATCCTTTTTCCACTCAAATCCCCCCTCTGCGTGTTAGAAATCAATGCTAAATTCCCTCAGGGATGTATGCCACCTATTCTGTAACGAAAAGGGGCAATCGGCACTTGAAATCCCCAAATTTTGTCATTCTTAGCTTACACAGGAAAAATCGCAGAAAACACTGTCTTTCAGATTTCAAAAGTCCTTAGTTGCGCACTATATTCCTATCGGGTCTGCCCATAAGTCACCATCACATTTTGCAAGGGCCCACTCCTTTGTATTTTAGAATTGCATTAAAACATTGAAAATATCACAAAAATGGCTTATGACGGATTTGAAATATTCGTCGTTTTTATTCCAAAACCCCTTCAGGTCTGGATCTCATCGCATCGCACTTCCCCTTTGTATTTCATTTAATAACGCAATATACAACAATGCATAACAAAATGCCTTTCAGCGGATCTCAAATCTTTGCAATAGCGTTTATTATCCCATCAGATAT
>APFE031663592.1:158624-206085 GCA_000404065.3 Pinus taeda | reverse complement strand
TATATATATCGCAAGTCGTGTATCGAGGGGACCCATGGCAAGCCATATGGCGTGACCGATGCCAATGCCAATTGCGATCCACTGATATCGATGATCGGCACATCGCACGTCGCGAGGTCCTGTCTTGGCCTCGTGGCATCGCCGATTGCGATCCACTGATATTGTCGATCGACATATCACTCGGCCAAATCCCATTGCATGTTATGCCTTCAATTGCCCCGCGACTGCCTTCACTGATTGCGATTGTTGATTGGATCTGGATTGTTGATCAGCCAGATCCGATGATTCCTGTTCATTATCGGTTTAAGCCTCCGATAGGCCTCATTTTCACTATTTTCTCATGTTTTTGCCTCTTTCCCAAAGAACAAAAGGGAACTTCTTTTTATGATAACTTCCTCATCTGAAGTCTATTTTTTCCCATTCAAGTTGCGTTGGGTTCAGAATGAGGAGATCTCTGCAATAAGACTATTTCCGAGAGTAGCCTATGATTTTCATTTTTCTCTAATTTACAAAGGATTTGTGCCATTTGGCACCTTTTACCTCTTATATGAAGTCTTTTAGACTTAGAGGTTTATCCCAGATCTATTTTTGGATCACGCCTTCCCACTAAAAGAACTTTTGGTCTCCAAAATACTGATATACTGACCTGAACAGTAAATGAGAGTGACTCACCCTCTTCTTTCAGCCTCCCTACACTTGTCTTTGCATGATGCCTCTGAACCAAAGTTTTTGACTACTTCCCTTCTTGGATGGGTTGGTCTTCTTGGAAAGAACTGTCTTCCTCCTTGTATTCCTGTAGAACTCCTGCTAAAATGGTTATAGAAGGTAGTTTGAGCTTCTTTTCCTTGATCATTGATCCAAGTACATTTGCTCCACAAGACTTTCATTTGTACCTGTTTGACAAGCTGTCAACAACAACTGTTAACAACAACAGGCATACAGACAACAACTGGATCGACTAAATTCCTACTTCAAAAAAGAAACAGATTTCCACATCTTGTGATCACCTCCATGTCTTACAACTACATAAAAATGATGGACTAGGTAACAATCCCACAAAACATGCCTTTAAACAAATGACCCTTCAAGTCAAGCATGTAGAAAAAGACCATTAGGAATCTTTTTCAAAACATGAAACACTTCATCATTATCTCCATTTGGAGACCAAGTTAACTTCTCCCAAGTCAACATGGCATCACATGCATTTCAAAGCAATCAAGCCTACAAGTTAATTACACATACATGTTCAAAAACAAGGAAATCATCAACATCCCTGTGTTCATGCATCTCATGCTCATGCATGCATTTCATCCTTCAACTTTCACTTAAGTACACTGTACTTTTGAAGCTGAAATGAGATATAATGTAGATGCATCAATAGACATGCAATTTCAATTAGATAAGAAATCTAATTGTTCCTTACCAATCCCTTTCAAAGGACTTGCCTTTGTCTGCACATCAGCATCAAAATGTGAATCGTTTTGAAGCACATCATTCATGGAAACTTCCTTTCCATTTCTGCCATATTCTCTTTCCACTTTCTTCAGCTTTTGTTGAAGCATTGTTGGATTCAAAGTCCAACATTTTTTAGCAAGATGTCCTTGCTTATGGCAATAAGTGCACTGCATGTGCATACTCTTGACAACATGATTTTCCTTGTCCAATGGACCTTTCGCTTCTTGCTTCTTTTCCTTCTTCTGCTTCCTGTATGTGGCCATTCTCTTCCAACATCTAGAAACATTATGGTTATCCAAACCACAAAAGGAACATGCAACTATTTCCCCATACTTATGTGGAAATTTATCATGCTTTGCACAATCAGAAGGAAAATGTTTGAAACCAGATTTATACCTTTCTCTTTCACCTTTATTGCCTTCATGTGGAGGTGAAGAAAATAAAGAAGTGGCTCCCTTTGGAACACCATCAATCTCTTCAAGGTTGTTTGAGTGTCCCCAACTCTTTGGTTCAAGTGTGTGCTTCTAAACACCTGCATCCTGCAAATTATGTTACAAGCTATTGCATTCTTCCTGGATACAATCTTCACACTCTGTAATGCAACCCCTTCTTGGAGTTGTTTTAATGGCCTTCATGGCAACCTTGGAACTTTCTCCATAAGACTCTCCATAGCCAAGACCCAAATACTTAGGCCTTTCCTCAATTATTATTGTCTCAACAATACCTTGTGTATGTCTACCCAAACCTTTTCCTTCATAGCCCATCTTGGACATTAGCTTGGAACCTATGCCTCTAGTAATTTTCGAAAGAACCAATATAAGCATCCTTAGAGGAATTTGAAGACAAACTTGAATGGTTTACCTCTTCTTCAAGTTGATACTTGACTAAGGCTTCTTGGGCAACAACGAACCATGTCTCCAACTCATGCATCCTTTTCAGGTTTATATTTGCAATATGAAGTTGCCTCTCCATTTCCTACAATTTGTCAGAAAGCAACTGCTTCTCTTCCTTCATGGAATTCAACTGCTCTCTAAGTCTGTTGCTCTTCCTTCCATCCTCATACATTTCTCTCACCATATCCATCATGGTGGACAATTCTTGATTCATGTCTTCATCAAATAATCTTGTGAAGAGAGCAGAATTTGAGGACCCACTTGTAGAAGTGGTCATTATGTCAATGAACAAAAAAACTTCAACAAGATAAATAAAAAGCTTATTTAAGCAACCTCTTGCAACAAACCTCTTGTGCTCCAAAGACTGCCTTGAGTTCCTTTGGGATAGAAGAATTCCTTCAGCCTTTCTTCCTATTTTTCCTTCCTAGACTAAGCTATCAGTAGCTCTCCCTTTACCTCTAAAAACTCATAAAATAGTTAGTCTACAAAACAAGCATGCAATCAGCCTCTTGTTGTTCAAACACCTTTCAAACAAGCAGTCTTTGCTTTGTCAATCAAGCATTCTGATATAACCTTCTTTGAAGGTGGGGTTAATCAATCTTAAGCTCTAATACCACCTGATATGAAAATGGGGCACTTAGGCTTCTTGTTCAACTTACAAGAACCTCGCCCACTTCCAAAGCTTTAAATTTTCCAAAGTCTTAATGATTAACCAATGCAGAATTAAGAAATTCTTGAAAATATGGGTGTATGCTTATATTTGTTTTCAACTGATTACTTGCTTTAAAATATGTTGTTTTAGCTGATATGTAAATGTGCTTGAACATAATATATAAATGCATATACATTAAACAATGCAGTGATCAACAATCACATAGAAACAACAATTTAATTTGGAGTTCACCCACAACTCTTGGGCTACATCTCCGTGAGCTCTAGTCAACTCAACTAGGCTCTCTAGGATTATGGTACAAGTCTGATTTTTTACAAGATCTTGGCTTAACTCCTATTGTTTTTACAGAAAAAAAAAAAAAAAAAAAAAAAAAAAAAAAAAAAAACCGGGTTTAGACACCATGTTATTCCCTTGGCTCTTGAAGCTCTGGCAACTGGCTCTGGCTCTTAGCTTTGGCTCTTGCCTCTTGGTTCTGGCTCTTTGGCTCTAACTCTGGCTCTTTGGCTCTGACTCTGGCTCTTTGGCTATGGTTCTAGCTCTGGCTCTTCGGCTCTGGCTTCTTCCTTCCCTCTATCAGTTTCCAGCGCTCTACGCTTTTCACTTGACTTCCGTGTGACTCCCTTGGTTGTGTTTTTGCTTCTATGCTACCTCTTTCACCTCAGCTTCCTGCTTTGGCTTCTTTCAGCAACAAAATCCCCAACAACAGCCTCAACAACCAATAGTAACTCTGTTGCTATCAACAAGAAAACCTGTCTCTATTGTTTTGTGGCTTTTTCAGCCAAATCAACATTGTTGGTTCCCTTTCCCTCTCGGGCTCTCTGTCTTCTAACCTTTTTCCACTCAAATCCACCCTTTGAGCATTAGCAATCATTGCTAAACTCCCTCAGGGATGTATGCCACCTATTCTATAACGAGAAGGGGCAATCGGCACTTGAAATCCCCAAATGTTTTGGCATTCTCGGCTTACACAGGAAAATATACCAGGCATGGGAAAAATCCACAAAAAACACTGTCTTTCAAACTTCAAAAGTCCTTAATTGTGCACTATATTCCTATCGGGTCTGTTCGTAAGTCGCCATCGCATGTCGCAAGGGCCTGCCCCTTTATATTTTAGAATTGCATTAAAACAGTGCAAATATCACAAAAATGGCTTATGACGGATTTGAAATATTCTTCTTTTTCATTCTAAAACCCCTTCGGGTCCAGATTTCATCGCATCGCGCTTCCCCTTTGTATTTCATTTAACAACACAATATACAAAAATACATAACAAAATTCCTTTCGGCGGATCTCAAATCTTTGCAATAGCGCTTATTATCCCATTGGGTCCATATATAATATATAACATATAAATATATAAATATATAAATATATATATATATATATATCGAAGGTCACATATCGACGGGACCCTTGGTAAGCCATATGGCGTGATCGATGCCAATGCTGATTGCGATCCACCGATACCGGCGATCGGCATATCGCTCAGCCCGATCCCATCGTATGTTATGTCTCTAATTGCCCCCCGACTGCCTTTACTAATTGGATTTGGATTATTGATCAGCCAAATCTGACAGTTCCTGTTCATTATCGATTTAAGCCTCCAATAGGCCTCATTTTTGTTGTTTTCTCATGGTTTTGCCTCTTTCCCAAAGAACAAAGGGGAACTTCTTTTTATGATAACTTCTTCATCTGAAGTCTGTTTTCTCCCATTCAAGTTGCATTGGATTCGAAATGAGGAGATCTCTGCAATGAGACTATTTCTGAGAGCAGCCTACAATTTTCATTTTCCTCTAATTTACAAAGGATTTGTGCCATTTGGCACCTTTTACCTCTTATATGAAGTCTTTTAGACTTAGAGGTTTATCCCGTATCCATTTTTGTATCACCAATGGTCCATAGCATGTGTGATCTTATCTTCTGATGCTTCTAGTCTACACACCAACTCTAGAGTCCACAGAATAGGTTTTTCGAGCCTACACTTTCCCTGACTATCTGCTAGCTTCGTGATCCACTTGTACAACTCAGAGGGGAAGGATGCAAAGAAAATTTTGTGGGTTTCTGTATATAAGTAGCACTCTAACCACTCTTCCTTCGATACTTGCGGATTCCTATTTTCCTACGCTGCAAACTCGTGAATCTTTTTGTCCAACCACTCTTTAATTTCTTTCTTTGTCAGATTCCAGCGACACGTCATCAGACATCTTTTATGCAGATCCTAGTCCCAGCAACGGAACCATTTGTTGGCTTATTGGGGCCTGACCTAGGTTCAAAGTTAAGTTAGCCAAACAAATCCTGATACTACTGGCCCTTTTAGCAACAGCCCGTAGAGTGCGGACTGAGGTCTCACCCAAAATAGTATGGGAGGGTGCTAGAATTAGGTTTCCGCACCTTGGAGATGTTTGATGAGTTCAAGTGGTCCATGGTTTGACCCTGCGTGTACAATGCTACGTGCACTTTCCCATACCTCGCAGTCTAAGATGTTGGCTTCGCGCAACCCTACTCAAGGGTTGAACGTTGTGCTTCTGGGTTATTACCCAAGACTTCACTAATATTCCATTGTTAGTTGATTAACTTAGCCTACTTGCATGCTTTAAGTTATACTTAACAATATAAACCATTCATATATGAGCGTGGAGTAAATAAACAGTATATTTGCATTTTTTATCAGACATGCATTAACCCAAGAACAAATACACAAATTGGTAACAAATCTTCTCTTTATAGACATGGCTCCACCCTGCACACTCAGCTGCAGGGGTTCGCGCACTCAACTGTGAACTACTAGGCCTCCACACACTCAGCTGCAGAGCCTTCTCCTACTATATGACCCAAAGACACACTTAGTCACTCAGATTCTTTCTCTTTCTTTCTACTACGCTTCTACTTCTTTGTTATCTCTTACACTTGAGCCTCACTCTATTTATACAATCCCATGGTCCGCGGACCATGGGTAAGCCGAAATTACATTACAAAACTAGGGTGAACAACCCTGTGACTCTAACATACTTCCGCACCCGCAATTCGTGGAGCTTTACAACACCATTCAGTCAAAACTTGGGCTTTGAGCCCCGAAACATGCCTTGGGGGGGGGATTCCATGCCCAACAGCCAAATATCCTCAGATGTGAAAGACATGGTTTCTAACTAATCCATACCTCATGTGGAGTCTTATCCTCTAATATTGATGAAGGTGATATGCTGACTAGGTAACATGTAGTCTCCACTACCTCTACCCAGAATTCATGTCCTAACCTGGCACCATTGAGCATGCTTCTTGCCTTTTCCATCAACCTCTTGTTCATTCTTTCTAAAAATAAATTTTGTTGAGGTGGGTATGGAGTATTCTTCTATCATGCTATACCACACTTCTTACAGAACTCTTGAAATTCATTCCTATAGAACTCTCCACCATTATCTGTCCTCAACACCTTTATCTTCTTCTTTGTCTGGTTTTCCACCAGAGCCTTAAATTATTTAAACCTGTTAAAGACTTTAGATTTCTTCCTAAGGAAATATATCCATCTATTCCTTGAGAAGTCATATATAAATGATATATAGTACATAGACTTACCCAGTGATGGAACCGACACAGGTCCAAACACATCACTATGAACAAGCTCTAATATTCATTTTTCCCTCTTATCACCAGAGGGGAAACTCACCCGATTTTGCTTCCAATATACACAATGTTCACAGAAATTAAAATCCAGAGAGAAATCAGACATACCTTCTACCATGCCATTACCATGAAGTATTCGAAGGACCTTCTCTCCAATATGTCCAAGCCTTTTATGCCATAGCATGTTCTTTATCTAGAAACCGCCATATTTTCTAGTACACTTTCAGTAACCACAGAACTGTTGTACCCATCAACAATAGTACTACCTAAAATCTTGTATAGAGTTCCAATCTAAACTCCGCGCATCAATATCAGTGCTCCCCAAACCATCTTGCAGGTATCATTCTCGAACACTATTTTTACACGTGCATCATCCATCTTACCTACAGAAATTAGATTTATGGCCAATGCAGGAATATTCAAAACACCCATAAGTGTTCTAGTCCTTTCACCTTTCAACTTCAGCTTGAATTTTATGCATCTAATGATTCTAGCCTTCCTAAATCCCCTAAAAAGACATCACCACCATCATATTTCTCATACTCGCAGAACCACACCCTATGGGGAGTGAACTGAAAGGATGCACCGGATTCAATCAACCATGCCTCATGATCTACATGTGTGCTTGAAGAAGAAGGCAAGTACACATCCCCACCTTCATCTGAGGTGGTTTTCACTTCTGCAGAAGTTACATCATCAGATCCCTTTCCTTTCTTAGGAGATTTATATCTATAGTCCTTTTTAAGTTCCCTTCCTTTCCGCATTTCCAACACACCTTTACAGGTTTTCCTGGATATTTAGATCTCCCTCTAGATTTAGATCTCCCACTCGAGGACTTATTTTTATTTATGTTTTAGGACCATCCTCATATAGAAAATGCATCTCCATTCTGTCCCTCCATAGTTTTTCATCTCATCTCCTCCGACAAAAAGGATGAGATTATTTCATCAAACTTCAAGGTATTTGTATTGCCACCTATTGAAACAAGTAAACTATCCCACAAATCTAATAGAGAACATAGCACACTAATGCACTTATCTTCATCTAAAATTTTAATACCAACATATAACAATTGGCTTACCATTGTATTTAAGGCATTCATGTGCTCTATCACTGAGTCTCCATCCTTCATCCTCAAGTTATACATATTTTTTCGTAGGAATAGTTTATTCACTAGAGACTTTGATTGGTACAAAGTCCCTAAATTGTCCCACAAAGCCCTCGTCATAGCTTCTCCTAATACATTCAACAATATTGAATATAAGATACACAACTATATTATGCTCTTTTATTTCCAATCCAGATTCACCTAGTCTTCTTTTGATGATGTCGCTGGTTTAGTACCTGGATCTACCACGATCCACTAATCTTTATCCACCAACAGATCCTCCATCTTGATTTTCCACAACTCAAAACTCTAACCATTCAATTTCTCGATATGTATCTTTCCACTGCTTTCTATCTTCTTTCACCACAAGAATCGATCCCACAGATATCCCACTGAATAGGGTCAACCACAGGCCTAAGAAAAATCACTCAACAACAAAGGTGTCCCCTTGAAGCCAAAACAACTTTGATACCAAATGTAGGTTTTAACCCTATATAGAAAGTATCTGCAAATGAATTCTTAAAAAACACTAAATATACAATGGCGAGAATATAAAACAAATACATAGATATTTCCCCTGGATCCCAAAAACAGGACTACCAAATTGATTTTTCTTATGTTCCTTTTAATGTTACAATACATATATATACATGTCGAAGCATTCATAAAACCCAATCTATTAACCATGGATTAGAACATAATCGTAGTTACCTTGACCATATCTACAAGATACCATGGGAAGAAAACTATGTGCAAACCCCATGCAAAAAACCATAGGTAGGTCTGCCACCTAATATAGGGTTCAAAAAAAAAAATCCCGAGGTTCTGCCCCAGACTCCATGCAAGGGGGTTATTGCCCCCTATCAACCCCCCGACACCCAATGTTGTCACACTTGTTTTTTTGTTTCCCACAAAGAGGGTCACAAGAGAGATTAGTCATTGGTCCAACCCTCCAATGCTAATCTTTTCTCTACACCAAGAAAACTTCTCAGTGCTCACAAACTTCGTCAATGCAACTGCAACATTCTTCAAAGTGTCCACCTTTACCAGCAACACCTTTTCTTCCTCAACCATATCCCTTACAAATTGATACTGAAAATCAATGTGCTTTGTCTTTGAATTATAAGTAGGGTTCTTTGCCAAGAAAATTGCACTTTGGTTGTCACAATCTATTCTTATAGTTCGTTGTACCAACCCCATACTTGAACACAATCTCTAGTCGTGGAAAGAATATAACACACACCCAACACAAACATTTTTTTGATAATGGAGTCATACTCCTCTACCATGGCATCAAACCATACTATTTGTTTCACTGCTTCTTGAATGAGGATGGTTCAATATCTAAACTCTTGCTTATCAAAGCCATGTAGCCAGTGTACCAATCTGGTGACCTCCTCTTCTTGCATTGTAATGTGGGTGCTCCCACATTCTCTCTAGCACCATGAATCAATCTTCCAGCTTCTCGGATGTGCTTCCTTCCATCTCTAGAAGTATTTGCATGAGTGGGTGCTTCCACTCTCTGCTCCTCTGTATGTGGATGCTCCACATCATCCTTAGGTTCTTCCTTTGGAGATAAAATCTCCTCATCTCCATGCAATTAAATCTCCCTCTCAAGGGACCATATCATGGCCTTCTCTTCATCGAACTTCACATCTCTACAAACCACTATCCTCTTGAGAGATGGAAGGTACACCTAATAGTTGTGAGCTATATTAGTGTATCCCACAAATATGCCCAAATCAATTGTTGGCTCTAGCTTTTCCCTTGCATCCTAAAGTGTGGCACATCTGGCTTCTTACTTGAAAAAAATCTTCTAGTGTACTCATCCCGAGAATCTGATGAGGAGTTATGCTCTTCACATATACATTTGTGTTGCATACCCCATCCCACAAGTGCAACAGTAGGCCCTGATCATGTAGCATTTCTTGTGCAGCTCCCAAAATACTCGTGTTCTTCCTTTCAACCACCCCATTCTTCTGTGGGTTATGGGGTGCTATTAAATCTCATTGAATGCCTTCTAATGCACATAAGTTCTTGAATTCATTCGATACGTATTCTCCACTGTTATCTCTCTTGAGAGCCTTCATTTTCCTATTAGTTTATTTCTTAACAAGTGAATTAAATTCACAAAATTTACAGAACATCATATCTTTATTTTGCATGAAGAAAATCCATAACTTACATGAGAAATCATCTACAAATATTACATAATACCCGTGCTTGGTCATGGAGGTTGTCGAGAATGGTCTACACACATCTAAGTGAACTCTTTCAAGGATTGCTTAGGCTTGGTTGTTCTTATCATGAAAGGTATCTTTGGTGTACTTCCCCATTGTACACCCTTTGCACATATATCTCTTCTCTAGTGTACCATTGGGAAGTCATGTAGAAATGTGTTGCATGATCTTCAATGCTCCATGGTGCAATTGACCCAATATTCTATGCCACAATTCATCGATGTCTCGGCTCTGAACGTTCTCTGCTTTTTTCTTAAAGTAGCACAGTCTTCTACATCTATTTAGTAGAGGTTCTTCACCCAAACCTTGATTTGCTTCACTTTTCCTAAGGCTATGTGACGAAGGAAAGTCTTTCCTTTGCTAAATATCACATTATATCTACAGTCCTCTAAATAGAAACTAAAACCAAATTCTTCTTCAGACCCGAAACATACATGGCATCTTTTAATGTGAGAGGAGAACTAGATTCCCTATGAAAAGTAACAATATCGATGTTAGTCGCACTATACCGTCCATGATCTCCCATTTTGATGTGCATTTGGAGGTCCTTATCCTCCAATTCACTGAAGAATTTTTTTTTTTTGGTTATATGGAAAGAGGCTCCACTATCTAGATACCACACACTACCCATCACCAATGTTACCATGCAAGAAATGAGGGTGAAATCCAACTCGAATTGTGAAGAAATAGGTTCACCTTCCACTCCTCTTAGTATCTTCTTGTTGGCGTTCATTTGAGGATATTTTGCGACATAGTGTCCCAACTCGTGAGAGTGAAAACATTTGATATTCAACAATTCCTTCTTCTTGCCACCATAGCTGGAATCTAATTTGGAATGGGATGACTTCCCTTTCCCATTCTTTTCCTTTACATCCAAGGCACAATTATCCTCATCATCATTCTTGGATGAGGATCCATTTCTGGTGTTTTGCTGAATATTTCACTACACCAAGTTGGACCATAAACACTCCCACTCTGGTAGCTTCTCCCTCCCATTTACCAAATCCTGGTAACCATGCCAACTCTTAGGAAGCCCTTGAAGTGCTAGGCTGACTAGATCATCTTCAACAATTGTAACACCAAAACGTCCAATCTCATCCTAACATTGGGTGAACTTGGTCAGGTTTTTTGGTATTGTGTTTCCCTTCTCCATATTGATTTTCCTGAGCTTTTCCTTCAGTGCCAGCTTCCCATGATCATTGTTGTTCTTAAACAAGTTTTTCAAGGCCTTCAACATTTCATATGGAGTCTCCTTCCCATGGAGGTTCAACAAAATATGATCTTGAACTCCTTCTAGTATTATCCTTCTCATCTTTGCAACACATTTCTTCCACTCTGCCAGATCTTGAGCATTTTTTGTTGGATGCATACGAATATTAGTGTTTATGACTTTCTTTTGCCCATTCTCTTCATGTCCTTCCAAAAAATATAGTTCAAAATACCTTCAAGGGAATGTTCGAGTCCCATTCCATAAAATAACATCCTGTTGGCTCTGAAGAATGATACTACAAATTCGATTTCACTTGCAAACAACAAACTCGTATTCTCCTCTTCTAGAGTGATTTCATCTCTCATATAGATAATTTCACTTGGTAAGTGGGAATTACCATAACATTTTAATTATTACTTTTATTAGAGAATTCTTGCAGTGAAGAGAATCCCCTTTTTATCATATCTACTGGCCATGACATATTTTTCCATTATGAGGATTCAAGCTCATCCTCCAGGGATTGTTAATGCTCAACAAAAATGTTTAGAACATAAGTGGTTTAACAAGGAATTTTATTCGTTGTCATATTTTCTTATTAAATTTTATTTATGATGATTGATAGCAACCCTAAATCATTTTGTTTTCCCTCTGATGATGTTTGTGGGGATATCTGGAATTCTAGTGTATGTAATTTGGTTTAGATTGGACAAACAATCGTGACAACAAATATTGCATTCTAAAATCAGGGAAGATAGATAAATGGAGTGACATTCATATATACCAATCAACCTATTCATCAACTTCCATGATGGTGAATTTTAGGGCTTTTCTTATTTATAGTATTTCCCTTGGCTTATCCCTCGCAAAAATGTAATTGTATTTAATTGTGTGAATGGACGAGAGGATCTTTTTTACACACTCTCTAAATGAATTCCTTAAGGGTATTTCATTATCCACCAATTAGGTACTCGCATTATGATTGATGTTGACAGCTAATAACTCATTTACAATTAGCTTTTGATGGTAGTGAAATTGAATCATTTTTCTATTACAACAAGAAAATCCTATGGCATAAATTGAAGTTGAAGTGATAGTATGGAGTGTTGAAAATGCAACAAGATGATGGAGCTTAGTGAAAAGAAGTCGCCTTCACTAAGTGGGCCCGCAGGCTATTTTTGGTGTAAAGTCTATTTTTAGACATATGAATCATGGTCTATCAGTTGCAGGATGCTATTTGTGGATGATTGGTCATGTTGGTAAAAATAGATGGACCTCTATTTTTAGACATATGGGCGGAGTCTATTTTTAGACTACCAGTCTAAATATAGAAAAATCAAATATTATTATCTCTTAATAATATTTGGACTCTAAACATTATCTTATTCTCTTGGAGTACTTCAGTTCGAGCTACAGATGTGGCACATGCAACTGCCAGAAGGAAATATGCTTTTCTAATGGGTTAGCTGAGCTATTGCATGAAGGACGTCAGTTAGAACTTCAGTGATTGAGTTATGTGGAGTTGATTGAGGAGTTGATGGAGTTGTGTTCAGTTTGACTTAGTTGAACTAGTTGTATTTAGTCTAACTGATCAATAGACTAAGTGAGGAGTGGTGTGAATTAGTTATTAATTAATTCACGAATTATTAACTCATAAAGCAGCTGAAGAATACATCAGTTAACTCATTGCATGGACAGTTCAGTGGAGACAAGTGTTAGAGGTGAGTGAAAGGGCAAGACAACTATCAGTTGTGACTATAGTTGTGCATGTGATTTGCACAATCAATGGATTGAGTATTTCCAATGAGGATTGCATGGTATATCCAAGGGAAATGAGAATTTGGATAATTCATTCATTAGTATTCTCATGCAGGATTGCGCAGTGGAGGCAAGCAAGTAGCGGAGGAGATTTGAACCTGTGATTGATTTAGATCTGAGCTAGTTTGTGTGTAACAGGTGGAGATAGTACTGAGTACTTGTGAGGAGTATTGTACTATGTATTGTTACATGTTCTCAATCAATATAATATACAGATAGTTGGGGGTTTTCAGCTTTATTCTTTCCCCGGGTACATACTGTGTTGATATGTGTGATTGATGCTTCAATGTGCGCATGCTATTATTTCTTAATACTGCAAAATTGATGATCAACATAGAGGAGGTTATGTATTATGCATGATTATGCAAATAGTGTATAATCAGGATATTCTCTATGAATAAGTGTCATATTATTCAAAATTTCTACAGTTTCAACAAATTCGGTATGAGGTTCAATTGTTGGAGGTTCCTTAGGGGGTCTTCCAGGAC
Source organism: Pinus taeda (assembly GCA_000404065.3). NCBI lineage: Eukaryota > Viridiplantae > Streptophyta > Pinopsida > Pinales > Pinaceae > Pinus > Pinus taeda. The sequence continues at coordinate 192,582 of APFE031663592.1, read as the reverse complement.
CAGGTCTAGGCCTAAGATCATACCTTTTGTTTAGTTTTGCAATTAGGAATTCAGAGAAGGAATGGTATTTGGAAGCCTATGAAGAGTCTTGATCTTGTTGAACCTGCTTTTGTTGTGAGAGAGGAATAATAATAGTCTGACCAAAAGAGGTATCCATATTATTAATATCTTTAGTGATAGTCATAGTATTGTCATCAAGTTGCCGATCAACTATTAGTAAAGGAGTTGGAACCTACTCATCATTACTAGGCCTTTGAAGAATTTGTAATGGTGGATCTCTTTTGTATTGACCTTGATTTTTATTTTGGGGTCGAGTGACCGTTTATTGAATTGTCCTAGGTTGAGTCTCAATCTTGGAAATTCTATTGGACATATTTCTAAGAAGTGAAGTTATTTAATCTATTTTAGAGTCTTTAGTTTTAGTCTTAGAGGAAGTTGAGGCCTCTTGACTTGATTTAAGTTTTCTTTGGGCTTTTTCCTCTTTAGCTTTTAAAGTGGTTGAGGCAGACCTATTCTTCTACCTCTATAGCATTAGTTTGCATGTCTTCAAGAGTCCTTGAAGTTATTTCTCTTAACATCACAACAAATTCCTCTTCAAAAGCTTTTGAAAACCTAGATTTAACTACTGCTACAGGTGGTTTGCAATCAGGGGGCATCTTATGATAAAGTTTGTTGAACCTTTTGATAAAATCAGAGACAGGTTCACCAATGTTTCTTTTAAGTTATTCAAACTCAGTTAAAAAGTAAAGAGAATCTTTCTTCATTCCCCATTGATTTTTGAATATAATTGTTAATTCTTCCTAGTTTCTAATGGAATTTGCAGGTAACTGCCTAAACCAAGTCCTCACATTTCCCTCAAGGGACTCAACAAACAACCTCATGTAAACATTTTCTTGATCTATGTTCATGTTATCTGCAAAGTCTAGAAAGGCTTGAAGGTGATCCTCAGTTGAGGGACCAGTCTCTCCATTATATCTAGGAAGGTGCTTTAAATATCCATTAGGGAAAGCATCAAGGACTGGAGGTAAAACTAAAGCTGCATATCTTGCCTGTACAATGGGTTGAAATGCCATAGTAGAAGATGATGAATGTGATGTTTGTGAAGATGATGATAAGGAAGAGGGAGATGGTGAAAGAGGGGGAGAATTACTATGTGGCGGTGAAGAAGGAGGAGATAAAGAAGGTGGAGACTTCCTGAATGATTTTAAAGTAGTTTTAATAACTAACTTGTGGACCTGAGAATGAATATCCTCTTCACTTTCAAAGAGTGGATTTGAATATATAGCAAAGGTCCCTTTAGGTTGTTTAGAAGTAGAAGGTTCTGGTGGTTCAGAGGTGGAATGAAATGAATACGTGGTGGGGGATATAAATTCTCTAGGTTTGTATTCACGTAGATGAACACCTAGGTCAGACTCAGATTTAGGTGATCCCGGTGGAAGTGGGGGTTTTGGATGAGATTCAAGTGAATGAATAAGGAAAGCTGATTTGAAATCAACTCCCCTATCTAAGAGTTCAACAACCCTAGGTGATAGGTGAGTGTACTCTGGATTGGACGGGATGTTACTATAGGGATCAAATTGTAATATATCTTCATACTGCAAGGCTGAAGTAGAAGAAGATGGTTGATATCTTCTTCTAGAATTGGCCTTTCTCTCAAGTATTTCTAGATCCGACAGAGGACTAACTATGTCAGATTCAAAATGGGATCTAGTGTGCTTAGAAGGTGCCAATTTGGTACAATGGAGTTTCCAGGTGAAGGATTTTGACCTATCTAGACCTTTAATCACCTCAAAGGAATAGGAATAATATCATTGACACATGAAAACTTAATGAAATTCGAATCCTTGACTACGACGCCAGATTGATGTTGTATCTCTGAGATGATAATGGTCAACTATGATTCCAGGGCATCTAAGATGATTGTTTTCATTTTTTTTTAGATTTGGAGGACCAATGTATGAAACATATTTAAAACAATGATGCCTAACCTTTTGAATAGTATTAATATTTAAATAGAGGGTTGCTATTAAAATTCACACAGTGATATAGCTTGCATGGTGGTGAGAAGAAATAGAGAGATGGTATGACTATCACAGTCTTCAAATTGAAAATTAAATAATCATAAGTAAGAAAACCTTTAAACTATGTTCATAAGGTTTAACAAAGTATGCTTAAGCTTAAAACATATGCTGATGATTTTATGATTTAGAGGGAATTGATAAAAGAAACAGTTTTTCTCTTTTAGATGATCACTTCAGAAGCTTATAAGAATAATTGAAACACAATTACTCCTACCTGGTCATCTTTGTAAAACATAAGAATATGAAGAAAACACTGTGAAATAAAATTGGAGAAAACTTACAGAAAAATGAAACTGTACGATTCAGAATTCAGAATCCATTTTCTTTTGTATTAATGATTCAGAAAAGTCAAGTACATTCAATGTTTAGAAATTCTTTTTCAAGGGTGCAACCATTAACACCTAGTGAAAGACAGTTATTTATACAATCTTAGAACTAGGAAAATATCTTAAACTATTTTACAAAAATAGATAAATACAAAATCAAGAATATAAATTGATAGTTGATCTATCACTATTTTGGTGCTAAGTTGTTGATGACTGTTGCTAGAAAAACTGAGAATTGTTGAGCTGGTGATGACTGTTCTTGAAAGTACTAGATACTGTTTGATCTGGTGATGACTGTCCCTATAAATATTGAATGTTGTTTGATCACCCTTTGAGTCAAGTAAATAAGTTAATTCTTCCCAGCATTTGTTATCTGGGATAGATAACTTAGTTACCCTCCTATAAACTTCATCCATCTCTGTATACTTAGTAAAAGTGGGTTTTACTGGAAATATGTGCCTAATTTCATCTAGAATGAAAAAGGAATCCTTGAGTGCATTCAACACAACCCTTGGTGTTGCTGCACCTCTTATGTTTGAAACTAAAGTAGCATTGATAGCCACCTCTGTAAGCTTTCAAACATAATCCTCAATGGGCATTAATTTGTCATTAATCACAAGCATAGAGGGAAAACCCTTGCTGGTCAAGGGTTGTAATCTGGTAAAAAATCTTTGAACTATAGTATTTACATTGCTCCATTTTTCCTCCAACTGAAGGATAAGGTTTTTCTTGGAAATGATCTTCTTTACTTCTAGTATAGTTGTTGTCCTATAATTTATACCCAATTCTTCAAGCTCATAGCTATCTTTAGAATTGAGGAACTTAATTATTTCAAAAGCAATTTTAGGCATGTCCTCAAGCTCTTTAGAAACAATTTCAACAACTTCATGATCTTTCTCTAAAAGGTCTTTTTTTATCAAATATTATCTTGATATAGGGCCAAATATCATTGATTGATTCAGTAATCTCTTCCCATAGAATTTCCTTTTCCAATCCAATTTGTTTCCAAGGTAGGACTCTTTGATTTCCTTCTATAAAACTTCAATTTGACTTTTTTTCCTCTGCAATTCGGATGCATGTGAACTATCTACAACTGCCTTCATATGTTTTAATTCCTTCAGTTCATCCTGCAACTTCTTCATTTCAATAGTCTAAATGGACAGATTTTGAACAACTTCTGCAAGTTGTTCAACTCCTTCTTCTGTACTTGTAGTTGTTGTTGTGCCTGAAGTAGAAACCTTGGTTATTGAGACTGCTGAAAGAGGAACTACATCCATTGGAACTCGAGCCTTCTTGACAACTTCTTCTTTATCTTTGACTAATTTTTCCATTTTCTCCTCCATCTGTTTTATTGAAAATTCTGTTCCATGATGAGCTTCATCATGTCATATTTCCGAGTCTCAGTTTCTTCAATCTCCTTGGTCATTGGATCCTCAGAAGCTGGCAGTTTGAGCTGCTTCCTTAATGCTAAGAGCTCAACATTTTTCTTCTTAACAAGTTCTTCGACTGCATTTATGTTTGAGGGATCATATCCCATCTTTAGCACCATATCTTCCAAGGATTTGATCTTGGGGTCATTTTCCAGTGAGGAAACTTTTTCCAACTCAAGCTGTGACTGTGTATTGGCTAAGGTGACCTGTAACTTTGATAGAATCATGGCAGTATGAGTTGAAGTGTAAGAAATCATCTATCTAGTTTGTTTGTGCATCTCAATTTGATTAATTGGATGCACATCTCTTAAATTAAACTAAAATGAGGATTGCTTCTGATAATGTGCATGAGTCCTGGACATTGGAATTTGAGCTTGCAGGAAATCCATATGCATTTTTCCCTTCTTAGAGTCAAAGGTTGAAATAATTTTGGCCTGAGAGCTAGAGGAGTGTTTCTAGAACTGGGTATAGGTGTTCAATTTCAACTCTTCATTCTTCTTTTTAATATCACTGAAAACATGAAATATGTCCTCCTCCTTATCCTTTTGAATGCTTGCACTGGTCTGAATTACCTGCTATTCATGAGAAGTAGTGGAATGAGTTGGACTGGGTAGACTGCCCACTAGACTATGTATAGAGCACAGTCTCTCCAAGTCCATCAAATGTTGTTTTTTGAGTCTCATTTGTTGTTCCAACAATCACATAGATCCTAGGTCTCTTCTTTTTATGCACAATCCTAAAGCTCTGACTTGATGCTTTAGTTGTAGGGGATGACTGTTCTTCCCTTCATCTTTTAGTTGTCCTTTCCTGTGCAAGTGGAGTTTGCACATTTGAAGTGGAAACTACCTGCTCTTCAGTTTCTTGAAGGGTGTTCTCTTTCCATTCCAACTGATTTTTTTACTGCTCTATTTCAGGTCTGGCTATGTGGTGATATGCAGTAAACTTATTTTCAACCTTGAGTTTAGAAATCACTCCCATTGGATCATAAGACCAAGTGAATATGAGAACAAACTTCATTTCCTTTAATAGCATGTCTGCTTCTTCTCCTACTGCTCTGGTGTTGCAGATGAATGAACCGACCCGAGCTTTTAGCTTGAATTGTGATTTCTTCTTTTCTGCCACAAAGTGTACTTCATCTGCATTTAAACTCTACCTAATATATTCTAGTGCAAAGATTCTAATGGGAAGGTACTTGGGAAGTTTGTAGGGTGGAATCTCATAGCCATAAAACCTGATTTCTGTATAGTTTTGGTAAAGATACCAATCTCCTGTTGTGGCTTGACCAGCTAGCTGCAACACTTTCACAATTTCATCACTGATTCTTGGCACTGGAGTGCTGCTCATAAGACTAATAGATGGACGAATAAAAAATTCTATGAATTTTTTATAGGTAAATTCTTCTTTCTCCTTCATTCCCATTGTAGTCCAAAAGATCACTGATTGCTAGTTGCCTTTCTCATCTAGCTTCTGTAACCTGAATGGAAATTTGTCTCCCTGAATATATATAAAAAACTATACAAGTACTGAAGCATACTTTAATACTTCTTCATTGTTAAATTGGACAAATTTCTCATCTATGGCTTCAGATAGGAATTGGCTAAAGTTATAGAGAACAATAGGTTTGGAATCAACATAAAAGATTGATAAGAAACCTAGGATAGCTTCATTAACATATTGATCATAATTGTAACCAAGAAGATAGGACAAAATAGGGTGATTTGCTTGGTTCTGTCAAGGAACATGGATGAATCATAGGGAGGGTTTCTTTCAGGCAGAGGACTATCTATAGCTTGGAAAATTTCAAGAGTCTGGGATCTTTTAGTAAAATCTAGCTTTTGAAAGCTTCTATCAGGCTTTCATGAGAAAAAGGATGGGTTGGTGTAATAGTTGGAGCTTGCAATATCTTTTCAATGGACTTATCATTGATGAAACAAAGAATTTCTCCTATGGGTGAAATGATTGGTCTTTGAATAGTATCATAGGACTCGTGGCATTTCCTGACAAATTCAAGTGCTCTGTGTATTTGAGGGAAAATATAGTGGGGAAGGAGGGAGTCCCAAGATTCAATTTCATCTGTTTGATCAATTAATTGATCCTCCATCCAACAATAAATTTCGTATAAATCAAACTGAGAAGAAGACTCAATGATTTTACAATCTCTATTGACCATGGGAGTATGATGGAAGTCAACTTGCTGATTTGTAAGAGGATTTGGGATTTCTGCAATTTCTTTTCCCTTAGGAGGCATCTTATCAAATGAATTGCAGACTGAAAGTGATGGAAATGGAAAAAATTGGTCTGAAACTGAGTGATAACAGTAAAAACAGTATGACTGAAAAGAGGCAAGTGGACCTGGATGTCGACTTTATTTTGAATCGGACAAAGTGATGCTTAAGTGTTGAACAGTCATTGAGCTGTAAGGAGGAAAAAACTTCCCACTTCAGACCCCTCCTATGCTGATAAAGTTCGGACGACAAATGAGGGTCGAGGAGCGATGTGGGCCATCAGATCTTGGGGGAGTGTGTGGGATGTAAGGTGAGATGAAAGGGATTTAAGATTGTGAAGCAAAAAGCATTGGTGGGGTCAAGATTTATGGCGGATGTGACAATTTGGTATTGTGTGCAAATGAATGAATGAAGTTAGGACATTCATAAAGTTACATTGGTACTTAGGATTATGGTTAATTAAAGCCCACACAATATGCAAATTTTTGTGATGTTATAACTTAGGATAAAATCCTTTCATGCTCCAATTGTATTCCATTTGTCTACCTACACTTATCTTTCCTAACATTTTATCACTTAGTTTTCTGAGTGCATTTAGGCTAGAAACTCAATATTTTTCCTTTTAATGAATAATCTACATCTATCCCTTATTTCCTCCATTGGCTCAAATTAAACTGTTGAGCCAATTTTATTTGCTACCTATTGACAAATAATTTAAATCAAATCCAATCATGATTAAACTATGTAATTGGATTGTATGAACTAGTGTGGATTTAAACAATCTGCACACAACCTTTTTTTGCAAAAATAAAATTGACTAAGAGTAGTGGCATCTGGATTTGCAACACTTTTAGAGTTTATTGTTTTTTCTTTTCTTTCTAGCCTAACATTTTATTTTTGCCTCCATTTTTTAGGGCATCTATTCTAACATTTTATTTGATATGGACTCATTCATAAAAATATCACTAACATTTTTTTATTTAATATTCTTTTTGTCCATATCCTAACTTAACATTTTTTGAAATATACTTTCCTTTTTTGACTAATCAATACTAACTTACCAAACAAAAAAAAATGCTACAACAAAAGCCACATAGTAACATCGCTAAAGACACATTACACTGGATGACGGGTGGTTCCACCTACCACATCATCACCTTAATCCCGCAATCGCAACCTCATGAGTATCAAAGGCTTTTTCAAGTTGTGCAAATGTCTTTTCTTCTTATTCAACATGGCTGATGCCCCTACTTACGATGACTGCGATATTCCAATAAGCTATTTTTGATACTTCTAATTGGGTTCGCATCAAGCCTTGACCATTGACAAATGCAACATTATATTAAACCTATTTTGATAAAACATCGGGTCCACAACCGATTCATAATCAACAGTTTTATGATGTCATTCCTTTGAAACTTGTGATACAACAAATGTGATATTATATTGAGTCTTATGATAATGGAGCAGTCGAGTCCGCATCTCATATCATAATCAATGATTTTAATATGCCAAGGCTTCAAAACTTGCGATGCAGGAAGATGCGATATTAAATTAGAGTCGTTATAATAAAATCAATTGGGTCCACATATCAGAGGTCCCATTGAAATCAAAGATCAGAGATTGGGGTTTTTGAGTGGTAACACATAATAATGCGTCGATATGATTTCTTTGATGTTCCCTAGTTATCGTTTTTTTCATCCTTGTATCACTTCTTGTCTTGGTTTTTATGTCAGTTCTTGTTCTTGTGATTTATCTTTCCGATGAATTCTTCTCTCTACTCTTTCTCTTTCTCTTTCGATGGCTTCCCATATCTTTCCTCCTTGGGTCCACTGCTTCTATTTTGTCTGTATATGTATTCAATTCATATGTTGAATTCGATCTTTATGGCCATCAATGACAACACTGATATCTCAACATATCTCTGATGAAGACCTATTCCACCTCACTAGCTGAATTAATAGACTTCACTGGAATGAAGTGAGCTACCTTTGTCAACTTGTCCACCACAACCATAATAGAATCATGCTATCTAGATCTACTTGGAAAACCTGTAATGAAATCCATAGAAATTACCTGCTATTTCTACTTTAGAATCTGAATTGGTTGTAGTAAACCACATGGATGCTTACACTCTACCTTTACCTATTGACAATTCAAGCACCTAGCCACAAAATATTTCATTTCCTTCTTCAGATTCAAACAATATTAGAACTTCTTTGCTGTTGTTAATGTTTTCTGATATCCTATGACCTAAATACGACTTAACATGAAATTTCATCAAGGTAATCTTCTTGATCTCATTGTTTTCTGACACATATATGCTGTCCCTAAACCTGATCAAAACATCTATTCTTAAGATGATAATTCACATCTTGTTCACATGTACCCCGATGTAACGTGTGCCTAAGCTTCATGTACCTGTCATCCTATCGTCCTGCTTGTAAGATCAGATCTTGTAAATCTATCTCATAAGAACTCATAGCTGCTATATGATTTACTTGTATCCACATGCTAAGAGCATCTGCAACCCTATTCTCTTTACCCTTGATGTACCTAATTTCGAAGTCAAAATCATTTATCATAGCCAACCACCTAAATTTCTTGGAATTCAGATTTGATTGGTCAAACACGTATCTCAATCCATTGTGATCACTCATCAGGATGAATCACCTGCTAATAAGATAGTGCCTCTACATTTTCAAAGCATGGATGATCGCTGCTAACTCAAGATCATGTGTCACATAGTTATGCTCGTGCTCATTCGTAACATACCACCTATTGTTCCCATATAAGGACTCCACCAAGTCCTCCCTTGCAAGCATTTGTGCACACCACAAACTCTTTATTTGAATCTACAATCTTTAGAACTGGATAATTTGTCAACAACTGCTTCAACTACTCAAAACTCGTTGCACATTCAACTACTCAAAACTTGCTGCACATTCCTCTGTCCATTCAAATTTATTTCCTTTTCTCTACAATGATTTAAACATATATGGAATCTGTGAGAAGTTATTGATGAACCTCTTATAGTAACCTGCTAACCCCATAAATGACCTTATCTTATCCACATTCCTAGGAGCTACCCATTCCATGATAGCTCAAATCTTTTCCGGATTGACTACTATGCCTTCCTTGGAGACAACATGCCCCAAGTAATGTACTTTTGTCTCAAATAATCTTAATTTTCTAAGCTTAGCATACAATGGATGCTCTCTTAGCAATCTCAATACCATTTCTAAGTGTTCGACATGCTCTTCCTCATTCTTAGAATATATCAATATATCATCAATAAATACAATAAAAAACTTGTCTAGATAAGTGCGCAACACACTATTCGTCAAGCACATAAAAGTATATGGAGCATTAGTCAAACCAAATGGAACTACAATAAACTCATAATGTCAATACCTCATCCAAAAAGAAGTCTTGTAGATATCCTCTTCTTTCATGTGTACCTGATGGTCTCCTGATTGTAGATCAATCTTCGATAGCAATGTTCTCCCCTTCATTTGATCAAACAAATCATCAATCCTCGGCAACAGATACTTGTTCTTGATGGTTGCTGTTGTCATCTTCTGAAAAGAGAGTTCCAGTTGTATAAAGAGGTTGTTGTGCTTTGAAAATTGGAGATTAAAGGAAGAAGAATAGGTCCAATTTAAATTTTTTTGGATAAGTTTCCATATTCTCTTAAAACCATGTCTTTCACAAACCCCATTTTTAACTCTAGCCAAAATCCCTTTGTATATCCAACTCTAGTTGTGTTTTCCATTCCCCTTTGAAATGTTTTAAAACATTCATAGATCATGCCAAAAACATTTTTAAGCATTGAGACCCACAAAAAATAATCACTATCGGCCCCTTACCTTTTTGTGATACATATCTACCCGTCACCACTCCTTCTCACTGATTCCGATGGAATCCCTCCTTCGTCAATATCACATATCACAAAGTTTCCCCACCAATTTCCATATCCTCCCATCACCACTCCTTCTCGTCGATTGTGATAATTATTCCCCCCCTTATTGCAATATCACAAATGGGGATTGCACATGTCAAATTCCTTCCTCCACCGAAGTCCCTTCCAAATTGCGATTGCGATGTGTGAGAACCCTCCCGGATGCGATATTTAATGTGATACATTCTATAAAATGTTGTGTCCAAAACATCAGAAATCACCATAAATCAATGTTAAAGTCCCTTTTTCCCTTCCGATGGAGATATGCGAGTCCTGGTTTCGGATGTAATATTTTATGTATCATGCTTTATGGAAGTTTTGTTTCCAGACAATCGACAAGCACTATGAAATGTGGTAAAAAGGCCCTCTCCTGCATTGTGATTGTGATACCATCAGGTCTGGGTCAACGAACCATATTGAATCAGCCCAGATCAACGAGCATTAAAACATCTATTTCGTTTATGCTGAGTGGGACAACGAGGGTGTTTTTTGGTGTATATCCAGTAGCACAGTCATCAAACAGAGCAAATAGAGGTAATACTATGTAATGGCCGATTGCAATATCTCGGGTGGCCCCAAAATATCGCGGATTGCAATTGTCAAAGGGAGGCATCGAAGGTGAGCATCAGGAATGACTGATACGTGGGATTTTTTTTAACAAAGGTCCGATCCTCACAGACACAAGCCCAAAGGTCCTAGCACCCAAGGACTAAAAGCTTGGTCATAGACCCCAGTCACACTAAGAAAAAGGGACTAAAGTAGACCGAAATGTCCCGTCCCGTAAAGACCTTTAATGGAAAACCATGATGCAATAGCTCTATGATGAAGTAACGCAAAACTTTAAAGAGGTGGTGGGTTGGAAACTGAGGCATTTAAGAAAGGAGGTGCAACATTCAAAATTGTCATGGGCTGACCTATAAAGGCCCCTCGTGACACGAAACCGGGGTTGACGAATACTAAGTAAATGAGGACATGGAAGCTCAGTAGGACTTGATGATCTAGCATGGTGCTCCATGCAGTGGGAAGATGAAGAACAACCCAGGTGACCTCTTCTTCTATACTGTGGCATTAAATTGATAGTTGACCGCTCCCAATTTTGAAGAACGAACAATCTGAGTAGTAAAAGCAGAAGTGACAGGAATAGAATGAGTGACACAGGATACCAAAGCGTGGGAAAGCAACAACCTATAGCAAAGGCGATCACAGGGATGGGCATGGAGATATTTTATTGGCTTGTTCATGTGATTTATTGACTTGTTTTGTTTTCCTGAAATGTGTTACCATTTATTGAAGCAATTAATTTTTGTAGTCATTTTGGGCCAAAGAGCCATCCTAGGCTGAGATAGCTAGTCGATTTGAAATTTGAGGCTCGACTGAGATATTTTGTTGTAATTACTGTTCAATGCTCCCCTCTCTAGAGAAATAGGGGGAAGGAACACTTCACAAAGGCTCAAAATTCTAGAGAAATATTAGTTACATGTTATTTTCAAGACTGTATGATTTTATGGTATGCATCTTTTAGAATATTAAGAAAATGGTGTTGATTCCTCCTTTGAGTATTACATTATGTTATCCTTTTGTTAAATTCCATTTATATGTTCATGTTTCCTCTCTGAATTCATGTAATCGTAGCTGCTAGAAAGGCTTCATATGTTCTTACCGATTCATTTGTATTGACTCTTTAATGCATGTGCCTGTATGGATATTTGATATTATATCTTTAAAATTACGCTCCATGAATCATCATTGCCATCCTCTTTCATCCATTATGTCTACCTTTAGCTTAGAAATGTAGAATTTTGGAGGCTTTAAGCTCTATGAAAAAAGTATAGAATTCCTTACGCTTCAAGCTGTATATGGTGAGTTACTCTATCTCGTTATCCTCTCTCATTGCTCTGCCAAAGTTTATTAAACTGTAGGTCCTTGAACTACTCGGCCTTTGCTAGTTTATGCTTATATTTCTACGAGTTGTATATGTGAAGAAGTACTAGAAATACATGGCTTACAACTTTAGATGAATGAACCAACCTATGTTGTTTATTATATATACAAAAAAATATATGTGATGTCTCCAGTTTCCTGAGAATCGTATGGGACACACAAAATCTAGATGTGTCCAGGCACTAGTCTTGTAAGCAATCCGAGGGTGTCTCTGGAAGCAACGACATCTTCTGGCGTCGTTTCTGGGGAACGTATTGAAGGATTTTTCCCCTAGAATATGACAAGTTAGGCACTCTTTGTGTAGGTGAGAAAAGACTTACTGATTTCATCCTCATCACCTTGGCGACTCCACAAATCCCATTATCATTTATCATCCTAGCTTTTAGAAAGCCTCACACTCACTCATATACCTCTCAACAGAAAACCCCATTTGTATATGACCTAGAGAAATTAATTTTCAGGAGATTCTGGAAGGAGAAAAATCTCACCACTTATGCTACTATCTCATCATTCTTTGAAGCTTCCTCATCCATCTCCCAACCCACTGTCATTAACTACTCATAATTTACCCCTAAGATCCTTACATACCTTGCTCTCAGTCTAGCCACTCCAACCACTGTGGTTTTGGCCCAAGATCCTATGGCAAATCTCAACCCCCCTCGATTAATTCAAATGGCTGTTCCAAGTTTCTTACTGAATAAATATGCCCCTCTCGATTTACCTCAACCTCTAAGTGTTATGCCTCAGGACTACCTAAAGCTTTTTCCTAGGTTAATTGGGGGGATGAAAACACTACACAGAGACACGTTGAAACCTTCAATGTTTTTGCTGAGAATCTAAATGTAGAACAATTGGATGTGGTCTTGAGACTCTTTGTACAATCCCTTGATGGAGAAGCTAGAAAGTGGTTTAAAGCCCTACCCGATGCCTCCATCACTGCCTGGGAGGAACTCAAAAACTCTTTTACACAAAAGTGGGGTGAAAAGAGAAATCATGAGTATGTCCTCATAGAGTTCAATTCTACAGGGAAGAAGCTAGAAGAGGATATTTTAGAATTCATAAAAAGGTTTAATAAGAAGTATAATAACCTACCTAGTGAGATAAAGCCTCCTCAAGCACCTGCTTGCTTAGTATTCGTGGGAGCCTTTGAATCTGACTTTGGTTTTACCATAAGATAAAGGAAGTCTCGCACTTTGGATCAACTCCAAGTTGATGCTCTTAAGGTAGAAGCAAATTTCACCTTGGCAGGGAAGTCAAGAGGTAATAATGAACCTACTGAGAAGGAAAGGGGGAAAGAAGAAACATCCTCCTCTAGTCAAGCTAAAGAATCGCCAGATCTAAAGTGGGAAGAAATGGATAAACTCATCAAGAGTTTATCGCATAAGGCGGTGAAGCTTGAGCTGGAGAACAAGAGTCTCTCGAAACTGAATGCTCAAGGTAACAACCAAGGTTATAACCCACAGTACATAAGGCCGCCATTGTAGATACTTACAAGGGAAAGAAAGGACCAAATTGATCATATCCCTCATCCTCTATATTTAGAAGATGATCCCAATGAACAATCATCGGATACACATGAGATGCAGGGAAACTTGTATTCCTCTTTCTCTGAAGAAGAACATGAAAATATGGGTCATCGGGAGACAAGTCATGATAGAGAAGTGACAAGAAATGAGGAGGAAATATGTGACTATTGTAAAAAGTTTGTAGATTTCATGCAAGCACAACTACACCGAAGGTATGATCTAAGATCTTCAAGAAAGAGGTCGAGGGAACTAGAAAAACAAGAGGGAACTGCTCCCCAAGATATTCCCCTAGTGCTAGATAAAGGGAAAGGCAAGCTAAATCCTGACTCATCCAAGGTAAAAGTCTTCTCAAATAAGGAATGCAATAGCTTCGAGGAATACATAGAAAAGAAGGCACCTGTTTTGCTAAAAAATGTGAGTGATAAGGAAAGAGAAGCAGAGCCAAGAGGTGTAGAAAATGCCCAACCTATATTCAATATTTAGAAGGAACTCGAAAAGGTAAAGATTCATGTTCCTCTTATTGAACTTCTAAAGTAGCCCACTTATAAAACTCAAGTCTCTTAGTTCATGCTTCCATCCACCTCAACACCCACCCATGACTATTTAAACCTTCAAGAAGAAAGACCAATGGTTATTTTTGGGCCTCATGTTGAAGAACCTGATCCTTCCACTACACCCTTCTATGTGACCCTCGTAATTCATGACCTCTTATTACATAAATGCATGTTGGAATCCAGAGCCTCACATAACCTCATGCCCTTAGCCATGATGGAGAAACTTGGCTTGCAGATCACCAAGCCTTACAAGGACCTATACTTCTTTGACTCTAAGAAGGTCAAATGCTTGGGAATGATAAAATATCTGGTGGTAAACTTGGCCCAGATCCCTGTGAAGAGCATAGTGATGGACATTTTAGTGGTAGATATTCCCCCTCGATTCAAGATGCTCCTATCTAGGTCTTGGGGTTCCAAGGTGGGGGGATCTATCAAATTAGATCTAACTTATGCCACTATTCCCACCTTTGGAGGTGAAGAAAGGAAGTTGTACATAGAGTCCATATTTGTAAAAACTATGATCCCAGCTGAAGGTTCTAAAAACTCTCTAGTGTATGGAAAAGAAAGCAACTTCTCCTATCTGTTCCTAGAAGAAGATGAGACCATCTTAGAAGAAACGCAAGTACATATAACGATGCCGTTAGATGAATAACACCTAAATAAAAACAAATTATGGAAATGATACTTTGATGGAGCAAATTCCAAAGATAGAAATGAAGCAGGAGTATTGTTGGTAAGTCCTAAGGGCAGCTTGATACCTCTCTCATTCAAGCTAGAGCTTAAGGCAACCAAAAACGTGGCAGAGTATGAATAATTTCTCCTTGGGCTACAAACAACAAGGAATATGAATATTGAATGCCTGATTGTGCACGGAGACTCCGAGCTAATTGTAAAGCATATCCAAAATCAATGCCAGTCTAAACACCCCAGATTGAGGACTTACCAGAATGAAGTGTGGGATTTGATTGATAAATTTTTCTTGGCCTTTAATATCCAATTTTTTCCTAAAAAAGGAAACAAAATGGTTGATTCCCTTGCTGTAAATGAAAGCAATTTCAAACCCCCTCAAAATCCACTTCTCAGGTACGAGGTGGAGGTCAGATAGAGACCCTCTATACTTGATAACGTCAAGCACTGGTAGGTATTTGAGGACGATGAGCAGATCAAACAATTTATAGAAGTCGTTGGGGAGTTTGCTAACTCGATAGCTGATCAAGGAGAGGAAAAAGAGGCAGATCAAGAAACCACTTCGTGCGAAGACACAGTGGTTGGACATAAAATTATACAACTGAAAGGGAATATCATTCCTCCTGAGCTAGTCTCAATGGAAATATTATTTAATAAGGATGACATAGCATCCAAACCAATGGCTCTAGCGATGGAATAACAAGTAGAAGATTACAATATCAACTCAGAGGATGAACCCCAGATGGTCAGACTATCAAAAGGAACCCCCTCACAATATAAAAAAAGGTATTTAAATCTCTTCAAAATCTATAAGGATGTTTTGTCTTGGTCTTATGATGACTTAAAAGCATTTGATACTAACATCATACAACAAAAGATTCCTTTAAAGAGTGGAATAAAACCATGCAAGTAGAAACTCAGGCAGATTAATCCAATCTTACTCCCCTCCATTGAAAAAGAAGTGATGAAACTTCTACAAGCTAAAATCATAGTGCCTTTAAGGTACTTGGAACCTTAACAGGGCATCGTTGAAAGACGACTACTCACTGCTTAAGATGGATTACATATTGCAAAAGGTGGTTGGGTCAGTTAGAATGTCCATAATGGATGGGTTCTCTGGCTACAACCAAGTGGCAGTCCACCTTGATGATCAGAAGAAGACTGCTTTCACCACCTCGTGGGGAACATTCATGTATGCTTGCATGCCTTTCAGTCTTATTAATGCAGGGGCCACGTTTTAGAGAGCTATGGGTATATATTTTGTAGGGGAGAAAGACAAGTTAGTAGTGGTATATTTGGATGATATCATAATCTTCTCTAAGAACAACGAAGAACACATCCTCCACTTGAATCTCACCTTTGAGAAATGCAGGAGGTATGGTATTTCTTTGAATCCCAAGAAACCTCAGTTCGCCCTAAGTAAGGAGAAGCTACTAGGACATATAGTAGCATAAGAAGGAGTGAAAGTCAATCCTAAGTGAGTCAAAACTATCAGTCATATTCCTCTACCTAGAAATAAGAAAGAGGTCCAAGCCTTTCTGGGGAGAATCAATTTCTTGAGGAGGTTCATACCCAACTATGCAGAAATAATGAAGCGTATTACAAATATGATAAAAAAGGAAAATGAAGTCAAGTGGATCCTTGCCCCCCGGGATTCTTTTACTAAAATTAAAGAAGCTTTGGATGAAGCCCCAATACTAGTCAACCCTGACTACTCAGCGCCTTTCTATATCTTTTATTTTTCTTCTCTGCATACTATTGCAACAATTCTACTATAGAAGAATAAATATGGTTATCAATAGCCCATCAACTTCTTCAGCTCAGTCCTGAGGGATGCTGAGCTGAAATATAACATCTTAGAGAAACAAGCCTATGCACTAGTCAAGGCTTTGAAGGCATTTCAAATGTATGTGCTACAATCAGAAATCACAACATTTGTTCCAACGACAGCGGTTAAGGACATCTTTGTGCAAGTAGATAGTGAAGGAAAAAGGGGTAGGTGGATAGAAAAGATACAGGAATATGATTTAGACATAAAGCCTACTAAGCTCATAAAAGGCTAGGGGTTTTCCAAGGTTTTATCAGAATCTAATTTCCAAGCCTTAGGGATAAATATGATAACAGAGGAAGGTAGACCATATGTTTAGCAGAACAGGATCAAAACATCAGAGCAAAATATCTATTCTAAATATGAAGGATCACCTTGGTATAAGAATATCATCCATTATCTCTTATTCCTGAGGTTCCCACTAGGGTTGGATAAAACCAAATATAGAACTCTGAGACTTCAAGCTCAAAAGTATATCATATCCAATGGTCAAGTATACTGGAAGGACCTGGTGGGAGTTTTGTTGTTATGTTTGGTAGAAGGTGAAACTCATAAAGTTATTGAGGAATTTCATGGAGGAGTTTGTAGATGTCATTACAACTAGAAGACCACAACTCACAATATCCTCAAGGAAGGATTCTATTGGCCTACACTATTAGGAAATGTTCATTCCCAGGTTAGGTCATGTCAGAAAAGCCAAGTGTTTACTGAAAGACAAAAACTTTCTCCTCTCCCCCTGATTCCAGTGCATGTGGAAGAACCCTTCAGACAATGGGGACTAGACTTCATAAGAGAAATAAACCCACCTTCCAGTGGCCAACATAAGTGGATATTGACAACCACAAATTATTTCACCAAGTGGGTAGAGGCTATCCTAGACATAAATGCTACTGACTCAGTGGTAATTAAGTTTATGGAGGAAATCATATTACCACATTTTGGTTGCCCTATCAAAATTATCACAGACAATGCTCAAGATTTCAAATCCACAAAATTCACTAGCTTCTGTCAAAAACTCAATATCATCATTAGGCACTCCACTATCTACTATCCTCAAGGTAATAACTTGGTTGAGTCCCGAAACAAAACTGTGCTGAGAGTGCTGAAGAAGACCATCACCGAGAATCAGAGGAATTGGGACTCCCAATTGAAGTTTTCCCTCTATGCTAACCGATTAACTCCTAAATGATCCACTGGAAAATCATCTTTCAAGCTAGTGTATGATAAGGCTGCAATCTTCCTAATACAATTAGAAATTCCAATGGAAACTACAAGAAGCCGAGGAAGAGCCAAGTACTTTACCACGAAGGATAAACCAACTGGTCGAAATTCATGAAAACAGAGAACAAGTGGGGGATAAATTGGAAAATTACCAATAGAAGATGAAATCCCTGTTTGACAAGAAGGCCAAGGATCGACCTCTCAACAAGGAGCTTTAGTTCTCTGATGGGGAGTCTGACGGGAAGAAATTGGAAAACATAGAAAATTCGATCCACTTTGGTTTGACCCTTTCAATGTTTCATAAGAGAAAGGAAATAATATGTACCTGCTTGAAAATATGGATGGTGAATTGTTGGAGCTGCCAGTAAATGGTCAGTTCCTCAAACCCTATTTCCAGAATTAGAGATACATGTCTTGCACCCATTGTAAATGCCAGTGTGTGTATTGTAATTATTATATGAAATTTCGAGTTTTTGTTGAAAAGTCCACTTTCACAATATTATCATTTGTTTAGAAAAGACTCCATGTCCAAAAGAGAAGTTCACAATCTGCGAGTTCTCGACTCATTGCAATCCAATGCCCCATCCCCAAGGGGAGCGAATGTTGTCACCTTCTGAAAAGAGAGTTCTGGTTGTACAAAGAGGTTGTTGTGCTTGGAAATTAGAGGTTAAAGGAGGAAGAACAAGTTGAATTTATTTTTTTTACAAAAATTTCCATATTCTCTTAAAACCATATCTTGCACAAACCCCATTTTTTCCTTTGTTTTTTAAACTCTAGCCGCAGTGACCCATTTTTAACTCTAGCCGAAATCCATTTGTATATCCAACTCTAGACATGTTTTCCATTCCCCTTTGAAATGTTTTAAAACATTCAGAGATCATGCTGAAACCCTTTTTAAGTGTTGGGACCCACAAACCATAATCACTATCAGCCCCTTCCCTTTTTTATGATACATATATGCTTGTCACCACTCCTCGATGATTGCAATGGAATTCCTCCTTCGCCAATATTGCATATCACAAAGTTTCCTTGCCGATTGCCATATCCACTCGTCACCACTCCTTCTCGTTGATTGCGATAATTCTCCCCCCTGATTGTGATATCACATTTGGGGATCGCACATGTTAAAGTCCCTCCTCCGCCGAAGTCCCTTCCAACTTGCGATTGCGATGTGCAAGAACCCTCCCAGATGTGATATTTTATGTGATATATTCTATAAACCGTCGCATCTGGAATATCATAAATCACCATAAATCAGTGTTAAATCCCCCCTTTCCTTTCCAATGGAGATATGCGAATCCTGGTTCCAGATGTGATATTTTATGTATCATGCTTTATGGAATTTTCACGCTTAGACAATCAACAAGCACTATGAAATGTAGTAAAAAGGCCCTCTCCTACATTGTGATTGCGACACCATCAGGCCCGAATCAACGGACCAGATTGAATCAACTCGGATCAACAACCCAGATCAACGAGCATTCAAAAATCTATTTCGCTTCCACTTAGTGGGATGATGAGGGTGTTTTTTGATGTATATCCAACAACACGGTCATTAAATAGAGAAAACATAGGTAATACTATGTAATGGTCGATTGTGATATCCCGGGTGGCCCCAATCCCCACATATTGATGATTGTAATTGTCAAAGGGAGGCGCTAAAGGTGAGCATCAGGAATCACTAATATGCAGGATTCTGTTTAATAAAGGGTCGAGCTTCACAGACACGAGCCCAAAGGACCTAGCACCCAAGGACAAAAATCTTGTTCATAACCCCTGGTCACTCGAAGCAGAGGGGGCTAAAGTAGATTGGAATGTCCCGTCCCATAAGGACCTTTAATGGAAAACCCTGATGCGATAGCTCTGCGATGAATTAACGCAAAACTTTAAAGGCATGGTGGGTCGAAAACTGAGGCATTGAAGAAAGGAGGTGCATCATTCAAAATCATCATGGGTTGAACTAGAAAGGCCCCTTGTGACACAAAACCAGGGTCAACGGATACAAAGTAAATGAAGACATGGAAGCTCAGGAGGACTTGATGATCTAGCATGGTGCTCCACACAGATGAAAGACAAAGTACCATGGAGGTGACCTCTGCTTCTGTACTATGGCATTAAACTGAAAGTTGACCGCTCCCAATTTTGAAGAACAAACGATCCGAGCAATAAAGGTAGAAGTGACAAGAATCGGTTGAGTGACACAGGTGACCAGACCATTGGAAAGCAACAACCTAAAGCAAAGGTGATCATAGGGATGGGCATGGAGATATTTTGTTGGCGTGTTCATCTGATTGATTAACTTGTTTTTTTTTCCTGAAATGTGTCGCCATTTATTGAAGCAATTAATTTTTGTAGTCATTTTGGGCCATTGAGCCATCCCAGGTCGAGACAACTAGTCGACCTGACAACAGAGGCTTGGCTGAGATATTTTGTTGTAATTACCGTTCAACTATCCCCTCTCCAGATAAAAAGGGGGATGCAACACTTCACAAAGGTTCATAACTCTAAATAAAGAATTACATGTAATATTCAAGACTATATGATTTTATGATATGCGTATTTCAGAATATTAAGAAAATGGTGGTGGTTCCTCCCTTAAGTACTACAATATATTATCCTTCTGTTAAATTCCATTATGTTCATGTTTCCTCTCTGAATTCATGTAATCGTAGCTACTAGAAAGGCTTCATATGTTCTTACATATTCATTTGTATTTACTCTTTAATGCATGTGCTTGTATGGATATTTAATACTATATATTTAAAATTGTGCTCCAGGAATCATCACTCCCATCCTCTTTCATCCATTATGTCTACCTTTAGCTCATAAATATAGAATTTGGGAGTGTTCAAGCTCTATGTGGTGAGTTACTCTATCTCGTTATCCTCTCTCATTTCTCTACCAAATTTTATTAAACTGTAGGTCCTTGAACTACTCGGCCTCTGCTAGTTTATACTTGTATTTATACGAGTTGTATATGTGAAGAAGTACCAGAAATACATGGCTTACACCTTTAGATGAATAAACCAACCAATATTGTTATTATATATACACAAAAATATATGTGATGTCTCCAGTTTCCTGAGAATTGTATGAGACACACAAAATCTAGATGTGTTCAGGCACTAGTCTTGTAAGAAATCCAAGGCTATCTATGGAAGCAACAACAGTTACCTTGTTCAATGGCCTGTAATCAATGCATAACCTGAGAGTACCATCCTTCTTCTTCATAAACAATATTGGTGCAACCCAAGGCAACACACTTGGTCTAATGTATCCTTTGTCAAGCATTTCCTCCATTTGAAATTTCAATTTCACCAACTCTGGAGTGCTCATTCTGTAAGGTTCCTTCGATGTTGGTGCTGCACCTGGTACCAACTCAATAGAAAAGTCCACTTCCCTATGAGGTGACAAATCTGATATCTCTGCGGGAAACACATCCCGAAACTTTTGCAAAACTGGGTACCTATTCAAGGCCTAAACATCCTCAACATCCTTACCTTTGTCACTCGAAATATGCATTGCAAATAACATACACCCTTTCTTGGGACTGATCTTTTCCTGCATAGAATCTGTAACCATTATGACTAATGTAGCCTTCTTCTTACCCTATAATATTCTATGTTCTCCATTTTCATCCAAACACTTAATAGCCTTCTCATAAGAATCCACCTTTGTCCTGTGAAGATACAACCAATCCATACCCAGAAGCATAATGCATGATCCCGATGGAAGTACATTCAAATGTACTGATGTAGGTATGCCGTTTAACTCAAATGCACAAGCTCTCCCCCAATGATGAACTATTTTCTTTGTACCTGTAGCCAACTGCACTAGCCAAGATTCTACATGCACTTCTTTACTCAAATCACACTTATCCACCAAGTCAGGATTAAGATAACTATAATTAGATCTGGGGTCAATCAAAATAGAAACAACTTGATCACAAAGCTTATTGTCCATCTTGATAATAGATGCCTGGTGATCTGCCTACCTATTATCCAATGCTGTATAGATCCGATGAATGCTTTGCCCAACATCTCCAACTATTTGCACTTCCTTTGCATTATAGATTTGAAGCCTACCACGTTGATTCTACGAACAATCCTTCTTGAGATGCTCCTTTCCACATGTCAAAAATTGCAACTATCTCATATCATCTCCTCTATTTTGCTACTATCGAGGTTGAGGTCCATTAAAATTATTATAAGGTGAAACATTCTCTTTCTCACTTGCATCATGAGGTCTTGTTCTCTTTGGTTTCCATTTACATTTATTCTTGTCTTTCACTTTCCAACCTTGTTGAGACTATGTCTTGTGCTTCAATTGTTCGCAACAATGCTTAAACTTTCCAATGACTTCTTCAAGTGATCAAGGCTCGCCATACTCAATTCGATCTCTAAATGCTAATGGTAATCCACTGACAAATCTTTGAACTTTGGCCTTATCCTCCTTAAGATACGGTACATAACTTAATAACTCCAAGAACTTAGTCCTGTACTCCTCATCTGTCATCGATTTCATATTTAGCTCATAGAAATCCTTGGCCTTACTGTCATAGTATATTTCTGACAAATATTTCTTCCTGAAGAGTCTCTTGGACTCATTCCAACTCAACTCTTATGTCTTGATGTATATGACCTACTTCGCATCTTACCACCAAATGTCTGTGATCCCTTTGAGGCTGAATATAGCTATTCTGGCCTTCATGTTCTATGCGTAATCATGTAGCTCAAAGAAGTTATTAATCCTAAGAAAACATGCCTTTGTATCTTCCAGTTTCTTCAAATCTCCATCAAATGTAGGGGGCTTGGCTTTCCTGAACTCATTTGGAAAATATCCCCTGGCATTCCTCCTGTAAGGATGATAATGTTGATGACCATGATACTTGTCTGAACTAGAACTAGAGTAGAACCTGTGTCCATCACCTCTCCTATCTAGTGTATATAAGAACATGCCATCCTTGATCGTTTCCTCTCTATTCGATTTTTGACCACCATGAGACTTGTTACCATATTCCCCATTATTCCTTTCCTCCTGCTCATGACTGATCCGTGGTTGTCCATGTCTCTGTAAGTCTGAAAAAAAACTGAAGGATGACTGCATTAACCTCTACTTGTTTCTCTGGTGCCCTAGAAAGTCTCTCATATGACTGAATGATCCTGTCATTATCTACTTTGCAACTCCTTATTTCTACTTTTCAAATTTTCAATGTGTCTGTTATGTGAGGGGAGTACTCATCTTGTGGCTGCTCATTTGATCGGTAGGGAGAGTCTCTAGAAATGTAATCCATGATTCTGCTATTCATCTGTCTTCTACCTCCTACAAGCATACCATGTTAGATAAACCAAACATAACATAATCAACATACCTCAGTGAAGTCCAGGGGAGGATATCTCATCTGCAATATCAACTAAATTAGCACGATACATGTGTAATCATAATCACAAAAATATATCAACATCATCTTAGTCATTATCTAGTTACCTGACATGCATGGCCATACCAACTATATACAATGACCTCGCGCACGACAACCATGACCAAAAGAATACATGCATCTCAAACATATAGAAACTGACATGCATAACAAATACATATACATCCGACAAGCATTCATGCCAAACCACATCCCAGCAAAAACATCAACAACTTTTACATGTCAACACAACTGTAAAAATAACCACCACCATGCATACATAAGCACATAGACAACCTACATGCATGCGAGAGAAACACATTCTACCCATTCACTCCAAGTATTGAACCATGCTCTGATACCAATTTTTACCTAGGTTACCAACCTGCGAGGGTAAACATGTGACAAATAGTTACTATGATATGACTAAACCTCCTAGACCACCTTAAGGAAGTGGAATCGACACAGCCTAAACCTTATCGACCTCCCTCAGGTGCTACAGGACTCCCAAGGGCTAAACCACCCTTCAAGGTGCCCAAACTCCGAGTTTAGCCATTTTTTCAGTGCGCTAGACCCCTAGACACAAGCACAAAACTGCTTGATTTTGACTATAACCCTCCAGTCACACACATGATGCCTACAAGGGAGCGACCACAATCTCTTTCACCCAGTTCTATGCTTGCAATTGTGGGATTTGGGCCACTTTTTTGGGCTAGGATCCAGACCTTTGCCCAAAACTTGACACAACTTTCCAAAATGATAAATGACACAAGGGCAAAGCCTCTAACACAAAAATTAATGAAGGACTTGAACTAGCAAGGCCTAACCATGAACATAGGGAAATCTATAGGTCATAATCACATATATGAATATAGGTATCTCATACTTATCTAACATTTTTCAAGAAGGTTTGATGCTCTCATATAATAATTCTCATAAAAAAATGATGAGATCCATAATTCAAGTATGCCATAAAACCATGCTTATAACCAAAAGAATAATAATGATAGAACAATCATTAAAATCTCATAATAACAAGCACATTTACTCATAAAGTATAAGGGGAAAATAACTATTATTAACATATGCAAAATCCAACCAAGTTAGGGACTTCCACATACCACACGACCATAGATTGGGTTGAACCAAATGTTTCTTTCAGCGAATCACCCCCGTTGCATATTCCAAGCATGAATGTGGGACTCACAACAAAATTGACCATGCTTCTTAGGCTTCGCTGCATATCCCGCCTAAACTAGTCAAGTATTTCTAGGCCCAAAGAAAGCACATATACAACTAGGCTTTATCGTATATCCCGCCATATTCCAATCAAGGATTCACAAGCCCAAACAAGAAACATACACTACAAGCTTTACTGCAATCCCACCATTTCTAGTCCAAGGATCACTAGGCCCTAAACAAGTGTGGATAACTCCATATCTCTCTACCTAAATCGTGAGGAATTTTCCCGTCTCCACCCTCATAATTTTTCGCATATCCCACGTTCACTGGTCCAGGAATTTCTCGGCCTTTAGGAATTTTCCAGAGACCACCCCACTCAATTTCGAAACCATCCTACAATCCATATAAACCAAGTAAAAGAACACCATCACACCATGGATAACTAAAAATGGAAAGGCAAGTCTGAAACCACTATCACACTTGGAAAAACCCATGCTAATGACAACAAGAGAAGAAAATATACACATGCATATGCCATGCATTCTAAAACTAGCAAGGAAATCATACATGCAACTCGGTACCTACAAGTAATCGCATTGTAGCAACTATATCCAACTCTTCCTTGCTTGATCTTTGCTTTCCTTGTCCTTCTTTTCTCCAATGCTAGAGTGCTCCAAGAATGCTCTAAGTGTGCAAGAGTATGTGATAGAGAAAGAGAATAGAGATATATCCAAGCTAAAACTGATAAAAGGTTGTGAACTGATCCTCAGAAGCCTTTTTATCAATGAGGCCTCTATTTTCTTCAATTTCCATTATTTTTCCTTCAATTTCCTCCTCACATGCAATCTGTGACCTTTCACCTGCCTTTTCTCCCGTTTTCCATTATTTTCATAAATAAAATGCCAAATAATGCCTCTTTTCCTTTTTAATGCATTTTCCAATAATAGACCAAATGAACACCCACTAGGATGTTTTTCCCAACATTAAGCTTGGAATACATGTCCTGTGACCTTGGTCTTATTTTTGCTTTCTGCATGGATTTTTAACTCGAGGCTGTTACAAAAATCAAGTTCATTAAGGTTACAAATATTTTCTAAAGATTTTTTTATTACCTTGAGGGACTTGATCCCTCTCAATTCATGAAAATATAGTGTTAAGATGGATCTACGTTGGTTCTCTCTCTCTCTCTATATATATGTGTGTGTGATGATGATGATTAATGTCCACTAAGACCAATATGGTATATCAGACCTTAATAAAGTAAGAGATTGATTGATATTATTTAACATTTTATTTCAATGATTAAAAAGAAGGGAGAGAAGTGTACCTAGATAAGCATACAGGTCAAGAAGTTTGGTAGTGTGGCAAATATTTAGAATATTAGAATGGATGTTTGTAAGAGTTGGGAAATCCAAGATAATTTTATTTTTATCTTCAACCCTCTTAGCATCGCAAAAGTGACAAACTCTCCCCCGCAATGTGCCTTGGGAATACACCAACGTCCGATCTCACTTTGAAGCTCAAAAGAATTATTTCTAATCTTGGCAATGTTCATTTTCTTCTTACAATTGGTCAAGATAGAAAGATAATTTTGGTTTTTTATATTGGGGTTGATCACCTTCTTATAATACCTCAACTTCCTTTTTCCCTCTAACTCCTTATCATCCCAAAACTTATCCTTAAATTTAGAAGTAATAATATTTTTAATATGTCCTTATTATTCAAGATTATCTCCTTTTTTACCCCCCAATGGTCTAGCCAAGTTTGGGCATCCTTATGCCAATCTCACTTGAGCCAGAGGTGGGGGTTTTGACTTGAGTTAGAAGAAATTTAATGATACCTCTTGGCTTTTGTGCTATATAGCTTCTTATAATACATGATATATCTAATCATATCCATTCTTTCATTGAGGGAAAGGATAACTTCAATCAAGAGGATAGGGTAGGGAGTATTTCCATTAATCTTGAGGTTGTAGGTTATAAATTGCTTTTGGATCAACTCAATCTTCCTCCACGATTCTCTAGATATATTGTAACCCCAAAATTCACATCCGTATAAGATAAAAAGGATGACGCGAGTGTCAAAGAACATTTTTTTTACTCCATGCCCAAAGATATGTTACCTTACAATTTTTTTCAAGCCCATAATAAGATTTCCAACCTCTAATTATCCTTTTCTCAATGTTGTAATTCCAATTGAGTTGATGATGAATGTCAATTCCTAAATATTTATATGAAGAAGCTTTCTCCAGGAAGGTATTATCATAAATGAAATTATCATAGTTGACCTCCTTGGATTTAATAATCGTGACTTTAGTCTTGTCGATATTAATAGGCATACCCATCTTGAAGTAGTAATCTTGAAGGATTTTGAGGTGCTTGTTAACATCATCGTGGCTCCTAGCTAAAATAATGATATCATCATCATAAAGGAGAAGAATAATGACGATACCAGTGAGCCTGGGGCCATCACATACTGCAACTTCCAAACACTCTTCTAGGTTATCAATGTAAATGCCAAAAATGGTAGGGGATAAGGGACATCGTTGTTTAACTCTGATATTGTATGTAATTTCTTTTGACTAAACCTCAGTGGTCCTGAGCTTGGAAATAACATTCTCGTATAGCCTAGTCACAATAACCCTCAGCTCGATGGGAACCATTATATCTTCCAATCTCTTCCATAGCTTGTCTAGAGGAACAATGTCAAAAGATTTTCTAAAGTCAACAAAACAACAAAAGAGACTAGTCTTATTATTGCGACATTCTACTGCAATGATCCTAAGAGTAACAAGATGGTTTATCATTGGGTGATGTCTCCTAAATCCAGCTCGTCCTTTAGCTCTTTTACCATGGCTTACAAGCCAAAGGCTAATCTTCTTTTCCAAAATGAGTCCATACAAATTGGCTAAAATGTGGCTAACCATAATGGTATTGTAGTTAGGGGGAATGTTTTTATCCCCACTTTTAAAGATAGGCACAATGAGGCTTTGCGTCCAAGGCTTAGGGAAGCCATGTTTCATTGATAGATTGAGGAGTTTGTGTATGTGAGGGATGATGATAAACCTTCCAATTATGATAATTTTTAGCTTGGCAGCCTTCAATATCCCAAGCTTTCCCATTAGAGAGTTGCTTAATCCTAAACTCAACATCTTCCAAAGAGAAGATATCCTCTTCTATATGAGTGCTCATGATGGTCCCTATGGCATTAAGGGAATCGTAAATTTTCTTAGTGTATATATATATGTATATGTTACATGCCAACTCCATGTTAAACATAAAAGGAATTACACATTTCATTCATATTCAATAACACACCATTTAAATATTTTAATCATAAAAATATTTTTACTTTTCATTGTTATGTCACTCTTAGAGTGACATATAGGACGCTACGGCAGTATTATTGGCCATCATACCAAAATTTAATAAAAAAATTACGCCTTTCTCTATGTTAAACTTTAGTGTTTTTTTTTCCATTGAACCAAAAATTTTACCGACATCTTGCCTTGAGCTATGTAGCCCTGGAGTTGCGGTGCCAATACGTTAGCTGATTGGCCATTTCATAACTTTTATTTAAACCCTGATACTCTTACCCTTGTGAAGTATACCTCGTCTGAAGCTCAATATTATCACTACCTCGAAAGTGTGGGCCGAGTCAGTTGATCGACTTTCAAGGTTTAGTAAGAGAAAAGGACAACGAAAAGTCGGCTCCAAACCCTCCTAAAAGAAAATAAAAGGATTAAAGCTTTATATTATTTTAATAATAAATAATTTAGATAAACTTGTAATATACGAGATTTTTTTTTGGAGATAAGGGTTTTTTTAATATATTAGATCTCAATTTCACAACCTTTGTTACAATACTGACCTTCCTAGCCTTTTACAATGCCAAAATTATAGTGAACTCGGGAGGCTTCTCTCCAAGCTTTTTGAGCATAGGAATAAAATCTTGAATCAAAATAAATAATTTGTCTTTTTTAGGTCCGATAATCATTGGTCTCAGCGGACGTTAACATCATCATCATTCATCATATAATATATATTATATATATATATATATATAAATATAAGAATATATATATATTAATAATATATAAATATTTTTTAATACTTAAATTTATAATAAAAAATAAAATAATAACTTATTAAAACATATAAATTATATAATTATTGAATTTAATTAAATTGTATAACCCATTTATCATGGCATTAAGTATTTTATATAAATAATTGAACAATTAAATAAAATTACGATGTATTAACTAACAGATATAATTTTTTTTTCATTCACAATAAAAATAAATACATAATAAAAAAATTGAATTGGAAAATTTCGAATCCCTTTAATTTTCCATAAAATTTCATGCTTTTTATTCCTTTCTGTTTGGAAAAAAATTGTGTTTTTTCCATAAAATTTCATGCTTTTTATTCCTTTCTGTTTGAAAAAAAATTGTGTAACCATTTTTCTGATTTTAAAATTCCATCTTATTACCAAATTTAATCACACTTTCCAAGAGTCCCAAAAGATCACTCAACCCAAACTGTTTCAAGAACTCTCATGAAAACTTGATGCCATAGCCAACGTGGTATTTATGCAACCCAAATTGTGATGCTTATTCATGATATAGACACATATCCCAACACTTCTGCAAACATCTCATGTTATGTGAGCCCTTTACCACAATTATATATAGCCTTAGTTTAACTTATAGATGAAATAATTTTTCTTCACATAGATGTTCCTGGTTAATTTCAACCAAAATCCTGTAGAAATTTTTAAAAACTTGAGTTTAAGTTGTTTAATCTATAGAATTATGTAGAAAATCCTATAGATTCACAAGCTCATGCAATGTACTAAAGCAAAATGCAAGAATCTACTTCTACTTTCAACCAATGGAAGCCAATAGATCGATGAAAACAATAAGAACAAGAAGAAGATAAATCAATGGCACATAACATAAGATGTATCTGGGGAAAGCCACTACTCAAAACCCCACTATCTGTATTGCATATATAAGAAATATGAGTGAATATACAAAGCTTGTTCTCACTAGAACAATTCCACACAAGTATGCTCAACTCTCTCAGCTCACAAGTAAGCTCTTGGCCAACACTTAGCGAATTTTGCAGCTCTCCAAGCCTCTAATCTCTTGCGTAATTCTTGTGATGAATAACTCGTATTTAAAGGGAATTCATGTTTCCAAAACTGCGCAATCCAAACATAGGATCAATCTCTAATGCATGCCTGATATTTACACTCCAATAAATAATACCACTGATAGTACACTATCCTTGCACTCTAGTCTCAACTGGGTCTTTCTCTGAACTGACATGCATGAGTTTCTTATGAGGGAATATTTAGTTAACTGGAGTAGCACTATTGGACGCTTTAGTGTACCAAATGACTCTTAGTCCTCTATTAGTTCCAAAAACAATTTAGAACTAATTTAACTAAACTTGACTCAGTAAACTGAGTGATCTAATTTCCAACTTAATTTAAACTCATAATGGACCCCTAAAATTTAGGGAGAACATATACATGACTACAGAAAGACTTCCAACTCGAAATTCCTAAGATAATTAAGTATTTACAAGTTGTTATGAGAATATAATTCGATTTTAATTATTAGCTTAATTCAAGGACAAATTAAAATGGAATTTCTTGTTGCCATTTGTCAACACTCCCTGTCAACAAGAAAGGGATTATTATCTACCCCGATCCTGACTTTTTGAAACTCGAATTTACATCTTGACAATGCCTTTGTCAAAATTTCAACATCTTGCTCCTCCATGGGAATGTACTCTAACAACATAATCTGCCTCAATGCACAATATTTGAGATGATGATACCAGATATCAATATGCTTGGACCAATCATGAAAAACTGGATTTTCAGAGTGTTTGATGCAATTGTGATTATCGCAGTAAATCACAGTTGGATCCATCTATTGACCAAACAAGCCAACCAGGATCTTCCTCATCTAAATGGCCTCAAATGCTGTCTGAATCGCAACCATGTACTCTGCCTCTTCCGAACTGAGTGGAACCAATCTCTGTTTCTTGCTGTACCAAGAAACTGTAGCTAACCCAATATTGAAGATCCTTCCTGATGTAGTCTTCCTGTTGGATGGACTCCCTGCATATTCTGCATCGGTGAAGCCTTGAAGCTTCACTCCCTTTGTCCATCTGTACCATAATCCATACTGAGAAGTTCCCATGAGGTATCTCAACACATGATTTTCCGCTTTCCAATATAACTTGGTAGGCCTAACCATCACTGGACTAATATGGTTAGCTGCATAACACATATTCAGTCATGCATTCTCCAAGTACATGAGTGAACCCACAGGCTGCCTGTAAACAATAGCTTCCAATACTTCCCCTGAAGTAGCATCCTCCTTCCTCCATTTACTTGCTAGAGGAGTCTCCATGGATTTGATGCTCTCCATGTGTAATCTCCTGAGTATCTTGTTGGCATACTTGCCCTGAGACATAAACAACTCCCCATCTCCCTGCCATACCTCCATGCCAAGAAAGTAATGAATGAGCTCAATGTCCTTCATCTCAAACTCTATTGTAAGGTACTCAAAATATTTGATCAACTGATCATCACCTCTTAGTATGAGATCATCAACATAAAGTACAATGATCAACAAATTACCTTCCACCACTATGTGGTATAGGTTCGCATCTATGTCACTCTTCATGAAGCCCAACCCGGTGAAGTAACTGTATATCCTAGTGTACCAAGCACATGGTACTTACTTCAACCCATACAACGCTCTCTTGAGCCAGCACACATGCGACTCACGGTCAAAGGTTTAAAAACCTTCAGGCTTCTCTATGTACACCTCTTCCTCAATCACACCATTTAGGAATGTTTTCTTCACATCCATTTGATGTATCTTCCAACCCAATTGTTCTGATAGTGCAAATATGGATTTGATTGATGAGTACCTTGCAACAGGAGAAAAGGTCTCATCATAGTCAATCCCCTCTACTTGTGAAATGCCATGAGCCACAAATCTAGCCTTATGCTTCTCCACACTACCATCTACAACTTGCTTTATCTTGTAAAGCAAATGGGAGCTCACCACTGACTTGTCCTTCGGTATGGGGACCACATCCAAAACACTATTATGAACTATGGAGTCATATTCCTCCACCATGGCATCAACCCAGACTAGTTGTTGCACTGCTTCCTTAAAGGAATATGGCTCTTTCACAACACATTTTCCCATAAGAGCCATGTATCCCTTGTACCTCTCAGGTGACCTCCTCTGCCTGCGCTGAGAAGTGGGTGCTCCCACATTCTCCCATGCATTGTCCAACAATTTTTCAGGCTCTCTGATGCACTTTCTTCCCTCTCTAGAAGACTCTACTTGAGTGGATGTCTCCACTCTTGGATCCTTTGCATGAGGCTACTCCACATCAATCTGAGGCTCCTCAACCTTAGGAGCTAAAAGCTCCTCATCCGCATGTAGCTCAAGTTCTCTCTCAAGGGAAACTCGAATGGCCTTCTCCTCATTGAATTTGACATCCCTACGAACCACTATCATCTTGCTTGTTGGCAAGTACACCCGATAGTTTTGATATGTATCAGTGTACCCCACAAATATCCCTAACTTTGCTGTCGGCTCAAGCTTCTTCCATGCATATTTTGTCACATGGAAATATACTGATGACCCAAAAATCCTGAAGTGACTAAAATCTGGCCTCTTATTGGAATACACCTCCTATGGTGTCTTCATCTCAAGTATCTGATGTGGGCTACAGTGCTGAACATAAACTGTTGTGTTGCATGCCTCAGCCCATAAGTGAAGTGGTAGGCCCTGATCATGCAACATTGCCCTTGCTACCCCTATTATGATTATGTTCTTCCTCTTGGCCACCTCATTCTACTGATGGTTATGGGGTGTCGTCATCTCCCGTTTATTCCCTTTCTCTGCATAGAAGTTCTTAAACTCGTTTGATACATACTCACCACGGTTATCACTCCATAGAGATTTAACCTTCTTGCCCGATTCTTTCTCCACCAATTTTTTAAAATAACTAAACTTTGTGAATGTTTGATCCTTTTTCTGCATGAAAAATATCCAACATTTATGAGAATAGTCATAAAAAAAATATAACATAACACCTGTGTTTGGCATGGATGCTGTTGAGAATGGTCCCCACACATATGAATCGATTCGCTCTAGAATAGACTCTACTCTATTTTATCTGTCGTGAAAGGAAGACTTGGTGTATTTTTCCAAAGTACACCCCTTGCATGTATCAACTTGCTCAAGCATACCTTTCAGAAGACTAGTAGAAATCTGTTGCAATATCTTCAAAGCCCCATGATGAAAGTGGCCCAATTTTCCATGCCACAACTCGCCAACATCTCGGCTCTGCACCCTTTCTGCATTTGTGCTCAAAGCAGCACACTCCTCTACCTCCAACTTATGGAGATTCTTCGCCTGAATCCCTATCTTCTTTACTTGAGCAATGGCTATGTGTCGAAGGAACACCTTTCCTTTCAAGAATATTACATCATAGCCTCTAACCTCAAGCATGGAAACAAATACCAAGTTCTTCTTCAGCTCGGGCACATATATAACATTCTTCAAGGTGAGTGGATCCCCATGCTCCCTCTGAAAATTAATCGTGCTCAGTCCAGTCACAATGTACTTACAATCGTCACCCATATCGATATACATTTGGAGATCTTTCTCCTCTAGGTCACTGAATAATTCTTTGTCACCAGTCATGTGGAATGAAGCTGCAGTATCTAACTACCATACACTTCCCATCATTGTTGACATGACCATGCATGCAATGAGGGAAAAGTCCAATTCAAATTGAGAGGTGAAAGCCTCACCCACCACTCCCCTTGAGGACTTCTTCTTGGACTTCTTGAGTGGAAATTTTGTATCAAAATGTCCCAACTTATTGTTACCGGGAATAGTGTCCACTCGGATACTGCTATTCCCACTAAGATGGGTGGCTATCTTAGAAACAAACAAGTAAAGTCTACTTTCTTTTTCTTTTATGAAAATAGACAAGAGGGGAACCAAGAAGACCAACCTTAGTCTTGCGCTTGATTTCCTCTCCTTCTTGATAAAGTTTTGCCGCTTCTTCTTCGTCTGCCCAACTTCAAAAAGAACCTGTAGAATCACAGCAACATAATACTATTGAAGAAACAAAGATCTATATTCATAAATAACACAGGACCAGATGTGTGTTAACCATATAAATGCATATATAAACAAGTACACAAGAATATGGAAGAAAACTAGAATAACTTTATTAAGATGAAAAGTAGCAAGAGGATCACAACCATACGTTCTGACCCAACATCATCCTCCAGCTAGGAATCCCTTCTTCACCTCAAGCAAAGCTTAGATCACCCAACACTATGAATGTACACCAGAAAACCAACAACACTTCTCTATAAGATACAAAATTGCAGCCCTTGGATCTCTGTGATGAGGGATCCATATATAGATGATTACAGAGAGGTGATTCATCTTCTAGGATCTTGATTAGTGTCCTCTCTCTGATAGTTCCTGCTTCCACTTGGAGAATGATGA
>APFE031663592.1:147730-158328 GCA_000404065.3 Pinus taeda | reverse complement strand
CAGTACCTCTTTATTTTTGTCAAGCTTGAGGAGGATAACATATGCTTGTTCTATAATCCACCCTTTGGGCGAACCTGTCGCTATGTTTTAGCGAGCCTAGCGACAGTGAAACTCGTTCTGGTCCATTTGGACGTGTTTGTCGCTATTCGGTTTTAACGAGTTTAACGACAAAGATAACTCGGTCCCTTTCAATTTTAGAGATTCTGAAAGAAACATAAAGGAGACTCCAACGATTCTTTTTCGTCATATAATTCCTTAAGTCCAAAAAAGTGTAAAATAATACAAAAGGGATGAATTTTCGATAGTTTTAACCAGCTGAACAAAACAAGCGCTCAATCTTTTTGTGTAATAATCCCTCAGATCCAAAAAGATTAAAATATAGAGGAGGGATAGCACTTCTGATGACTTTAACGAGCCGAAGAGGCCAATCGCTCAGCAATCTTTTCATATTTTACGAGTCAGTTGAAAAGAGCTTAAAGAAGACTCGTTTTCGAGGAACGAGTGATGGTTTCGGGTAGCAGCTGATTCCAGGTAAGATTTGGAATTTTCCAATCATGACAATGTTACAAGGATGGTTAATAGAATCACTCTTCGTAGATGTTCCTCTAAGGGGTAAACAATCATATGGGGGTGAATGATCGGTTGAAAACAGAGTGGAGGTGATGGCGAGAACACGACCAAGGCTCAAAAGCTGGCGATAAGGCATTCACAATGGTTATTTACCAGTTCATTTTTTAATGAGCTTAAATGTTGGGGGAAACATTTGCTCATGACTTATGTTTATTTTTTAACGAGCTTGAACTATGCGTTAAAACTGCTCGTGGAGGGTTTATTTTTTAACGAGCTTGAACCCTGCGGTAACATTGCTCACAATGATGGTCATCGAGTCTTTGATTCACCATTAGCATTTTGTTCTTTCAAAGATTGTACTACCTGTTCATTTGGTTTATCAAACCGATTAGAAATGAAAACATATGCTTGATAAATGAGTTAAAAACACTAGTATTTTACTTGAATTACGTGCATGGTAAATTAAAAGTGACTTTTACCTCTCATTTTACCATTTCATTTGAATTTGGTTTATTGGAGCTTTGGAGGTGCTTTTCCCCCCTGATTTTCACCAGCGGATTCCGGGAGATTCTATGGACGATTCTCGATGCCGTTTGGACTAGGTAGGAGCTGAACTTGTGCTCTTCAATTGCATGCCATTTCTGAGCTTGTTTCCTTGTTCTGCTGAGCCTCTGGGGTTTGAAGAACTTTCCCTGGACCATCGCACCCTTCCTTAATTGAAAGGTGCGATACATACTAATTTTCCAACTGACTAGTCAGTATGCATCGCTCCCAGTACACTTGTTGGGGTGCGATGGGTGCAGGGAGGAAAGTTTTTGCATAGTTTCCTCATGGATTTTTGCCTGTTTTTTACCAAATGGAGATCCTGACTCTTCTCTTGTTTTTTTTTCAGAGATTCATTGGAGAAAAATGGTCGTTACATGGTGAGAACGCGAGCATGAAAAAGAGGACACGGTTGCTTTACATGATCCAAGCACAGTAGCTGCATTGCGGAACTGTGGCTTGTTGAAGTTTTTTCGTATTTCTAGCATGAGGCAACAAATCAGTTTGTTGCAATATTTCCTCAATGCTTGGGATCCTATCAACCAGGTATTCTAGATTAGGGGCAAATCGATCCCCTTGACAGTCGTGGACATCTATTTTCTGACTGGTTTATCGAGGCATGGTGCCCCTCTCTCATTATCAGGCTCCGCCCATGGGGGTGAGTCCGTTAGGGAGTACATTCACCGATATTGCAGAGAGGGATCTCAGCCGAGTACGGATGGCAAGATCAATATCCGAGATGTCATTGACCGGCCCTTGCGGACCATTCTGTTCACTTTTGCTAGACTGGCTGGTAGTTCTGCTCTTCACATAGCCAACAGATCTTACATGTAGTATGCTTTGGAATGCCTTGAACCGAAGGTGTTCAATTGGTGTGATACAATACTCTCTGTGATGAAAGAACAATTGACCAAGGTGAAAAGCGGAAGATCCAAGAACTTTGGTTATGGTTCTATTTTAACCGCTTTCGCCTTGGAGAGAATCCCACTGATGCAGCCGTAGTACATGTCACTTGGCCTACCTCCACCGACTGAACCACAGATGCAAAGATGGGTTGATCTCATGTCTCATCACGCTGGCCAGCCCCAGATTTCTTTTTATGAGACCTTCTTCGAGTGGTTCGATTGTCAAGAGATGGTTTATGGTAGGTTCCCATATGCTGGTATGGATTTTCGAGGTGATCCGGACTTGGTGCTGCCGGTTGGCGAGTAGTGGGGTGCCATGGGTAATTGTTCTAACCATATCTCTATTCATTGTTCTTTATAATGTTCTTATGTTTTTTGATCAAGACTAATCAAAACTCATGTGCTCATGTAGACATTGGACTAGTTCGACCGGCAGTACGCCGCAGAGACCCAGCGGCCGGTCCAGCAGGAGAGGCTGTTGGGAGGGCCATCCTTTGCGACCTTGATGTGGTCGAGACTCTTTCAGCACTACAGGACCAGATCGAGGGTCTTACCCTTGGTATCTCGGATGTGAGGACCGATGAGCTGCCTTTGCGGTTGCAGCGACATACTACTAGAGTGCTGAGTCGATGGACTAGGCTTTTATGCATGATTGCACAGGCGGTGACTTGTTATCACCAACATCATTAGACTATGGTGCCCCCTAGAATTTTGAGTTTTGGGTAATTTGACCGATTTTGTCTTGGTTACAGAACATTATGTACAGACTATAAATAGTTATGAAATATATTTTTGATTTTCGGAGCTTTATTTTGGTTAAGTTTCATGATCCTGCTGCATATATTGACGTGATGCTTCTTTTTATAAATGTCGCAAATGTCTATCTAAACATAATTTGCCAATGAGTATTTTAATGTGTTTAAACTTCTGGAAATATGTTGATATTGGATGAAATCGAACTGTCTTTCCAAAATTTTGACTCTTAGGAACATGTGATAGATAGCTGGATTTTGTACAGAATAGATGCCGGTGAGTTGTAGAATGACAAGCTGTGAGTCTAGCCTGATGACAAGTTGGCATATGCCATGTGTGATGGCATCAGAAAGGAGTTCTATCAATGCACTGTACTCAGCGATATTTTTCGTAGATCGACCAATACACACTCCTCTGAAACTTACTAACTCACCGTTGGGATTGAAAATGGCCCATGCCGCAGAAGATAGGTTCCGCGAACTACGACTTGCTCCGTCGACATATCCAACGAATGATTCCAGTAGGTTTGACATCTGCAACGAATGAAAAAAGTGGATTGCTTAACCAAACTAAATTCTCTTGGCGAAAACAAAAATGTAACAAAAGCATGAGCATTACTATGCGAAATCAAGCATAGTAACGCTTGAGGTACAACCCGTTGCGAGGTTGCACCAGTGGAATCCCATCATAGTCCATCAAATCGTAGGCTCCTTTTGCTAATACTTGCTTAACAATATAGGGACCCATCCATAATGATTTGAATTTCCCTGCTCCCAACTTATCGGATTCCTGGTCGTAAAGTAAGACTAGGTCACCTTCTAAGAAGATGCGAGGTTTGACATTCTTGTCGAACTGTGCTTTGACTCGCTTCTTATGAGTTTCGTTAGCCAAAGCTGCATCATGACGGGTTTCATCCAATTGGATTAGTTCTAAGAAATGAGCCTCTTCTTCTGAGGTTCCAGGGAGAAGGTCGACTGCGAGTTTGAGGGACGAGATTTCATATTGAACTGGTAAGATTGCTTCCATATTGTACACCAATTGAAAAGGTGTGAACCCGATTGTATTTCTTACCAATGTCCGGTATGCCCACAAGGCTGAGTACGGGATTAGGTGCCAATCTCGTTTGTGGACTCCGATCATCCTTTGCAGCATGCACTTTAGGACTTTGTTGATTGCCTCAGCTTTCCCGTTAGCTTGTGGATAGTACGGAGTAGAGCTGTCGTGGGACAGTCCTAATTTGGCAGCCAACTCAACCATCATGTGATTGCGAAAATGCAATCCATGATCTATGACTATGGCCTGTGGAATGCCGAATCTAGAGACTACGTGATTAAAAAAGAAAAGGGAAGCCGTTTCGCCGCTGTTGTTTAATGTAGGCATCGCCTCAGCCCATTTGGTAAAATAGTCTACCGCGACTATGATGTACCCATGCCCCCCGGCCAAGGTGGGGTTACATGTCATGAAATCTATGCCCCATTTGGTGAATGGCCCAATAGCTACTACTGGTTGCAGCGGTGCGGGTGGTTTTTTGGTTTTGCTATCGAAAATTTGGCAAGCATGGCAACTTCTAATTGCGGTTATGCAATCTTTGAACATTGTTGGCAATAAGTATCCTGCTCGCAATTTTTTTTGCGTCGTAGCATAACCAGATTGATGCCCCCAACATGCGCCTGAATGACAGTCATTCAAGACTTTTTCGGCCTCCTCATGGGTGAGTCACCTCCGCAGAACTGTATTGATACCACGACGGTAAAGAGTATGACCGACGATCACGTAGTCTTTTGCTTGGTATCGAATACGTCATTGCTCGAAGCATGAGGTATTAGACCTATATGTTTGTGTCTGGAGATAAATGATTATATCTTTGTACCATAGATCGCTTGAAGATATCAGAAACAAATTTTCATCCATGATTGCTTCTTCGGATGTTGCATCATTGGACGACGATGGGAGATCGCAAAGTAACTCCGCGAATACCAGGGCTTTCTTTGATTTGGATTTTTTGAATTCCAAATAAAACTCTTGTAGAATTGCTATCCATTTTGAATATTTTCTCCCCAGCAACTGTCGCGAAAATATATATGTCATGGGGTTGGAATCTGATAAAATGGTAGTTTTCCTGAACAGGACGTAGTGTCGAAATCTCTGTATCGCTTGAACAGCTGCGAGGGTGAGCTTTTCAACGTAGGAGATTTCATTTCCTTATCATTTAAGTTTCGACTTAAATAATATATGGGATGTTCAATTCCATTGTCTTCTTGAACTAAAACCATTGCTATGGTCCTATTTGCTGCAGCCAGATACATGTTAAAGTCTTTTTGATAATTAGGAGCATACATTAATGATGCTTGTATTAGATATTTCTTTAAAGCGTCAAAGGAGGCTTGCGCGACCTGGTCCCAAACGAAGGGTACTTCCTTTTTCAATAGACGAGTATAACCTTTAGCTAGTTCGGCGTAATTTGGAATGAACCTCCTGAGGAAATTTGCTTTCCCTTGGAGTTTCTAAATCTGAAGCAAGTTCGAAGGTGGAGGCAAATCAATGATCACTGAACCTTGCAAGGGTTGAGACGAATCCCATCCTTTGAGACTACGAAGCCAAGTAAACGACCTGAACTGACACAAAAAACACATTTGTGCAGATTGAGTCGTATCTTGTAGTTTCAGCAATGTAGAAATATTGCTCTCAAATGGCGCGGATGATCGGTCCACTTTCACGAATGAGCTGGGAGATCATTGAGATAAGGTTGAACAATGTTTTTGATGTCATGAAAGCATAGTTCATTGCTCTCTGAAAAGTTGCCCCTGCGTTCTTCAAACCAAAGGGTAGATTGCGATACGCAAATGTGCCCCACAGACAAATGAATGCAGTCTTTGACTGGTCCTGTGGGAGGATATTTATTTGATTATACCTAGAAAAACCATCCATAAATGAAAAGATTTTGCATTCCGCGCATTCATCAATTATCTGGTCGATAAAGGGTGTGGGGTAGTTGTCTTTTGGAAAAGCTTGATTTACATCCCTGTAATCGATGCACACTCTAATCATTCCTTGCTTTTTCATCACAGTAACAATATTCGATACCCCATCGATTAGAGGAATGAGGTAAATGAAACCAACATGGAGGAATTTTTCAACTTCCTCCTTGATGGCAACGGATTTCTTGGGGTGCACCTGCCTTAGCTGTTGTCGTACCGGTTTGACATCTGGATACATATTAATTTTGTGTTCAACTATGCTCGAGTCAATACCTGGCATTTCATTATATGACCAAGCAAAGACATCTCTAAACTCGCGAAAGAGAGTGCTATATATTTTCAGTTCTGAAGAAGAACAAGATTTGCCAACATGAATATTCTCTACACCATCTGTTTTGGTTGAGATATTTATGGCAGTAGTCTCTTCGATATTGGATAGGTTTCTCTTGGAATCCATTGTATTTACAGTATTTGTCAGAAAGTCAAATACTGAAGGATGGTGTAGGTCGCCGGAATTATCTTCTTTTTAGTTCAGAAGATGGGAACGATGGTGGTAATCTTCTCATGGTGCCCCATCAATCATCATCGATTGAATGATTCCTTCGTCTGTAGAGTGTACTTGCGAAAAAGGATCTGAAGGGGTGCCATATTCCTTAGACCTATCTATCTAAACGCTCGATGAGTGTTGATGTGGGTTTGCCTCCCATGCTGAAAACATTGATTGCTATAATATTTCCAGTGGGGTTAGAGGCAAAACTTGCGAATGATCCACTTTAACATCATTTTCTGACATCTTTTGAATGGAAGATATCATATTGCAGGTTCCTACATTATCCACTACCGCCAAATTTGTAGGAGGTGGTAGGGTAAAAGTTCCCATTAACATAGGGTCTTTTAGTAGGCCTACTCCGATATTATGAAGCATGCTAGGGCTTCCATGGATCATCAGAATGCTTCCCTTAACTTGCGAACTGTTGGGGAGAAAAGTTTGTTGGTCGATGATTATAATTCCTCCTTGGGAAGGAAATGCAATTTTCCTAAAGTAGGTTGACACAAAGGCTGCCATGGCATATATCCGGGGTCTTCCCAGTAGGATGTTGTAATCGAGATTTCTGTCGATGACTTCAACATCGATTTCTACTGTTTTTCCCCCCAGTTTGACTTGCAAGTTACTTAGTATCCCATACGGGGTGTATGTTCGTCCATCAAATGCCTTCAATGTCGTTGATGATCGCGACAAGGACGGAGACCCTAGAGTTTTCCAGCAACTCAACGACATGATACATGTGGATGCCCCCTCATCAATAATTGTTCTATGAACAGTTTTGTTGAGGGCTTTCACTTGAATGAGGAAAGCTAGTTGAGATGGTAACTGAGGGTCGTATCCTTTGTGATTAAAGGATATGAGATTGGAATCCGTTGGGTCAATTCCACCTATTGCTGATAATAAAGCCTACTTTTTGGAGGGGAAATTTTGCAGTACCTCAAGAGTTGACATCGTAGATGGTGATTGGGCTAAATCCTCCACTATATTATAGTGTTGTGCTGCTCAAGAACGAGGATTAAGTGTCGATTTGTGAACTACTCCCTTTGGCAGTTTTATTGTTAATTCAGGAATGATGGGTGGCACAACTTCGGTCGAAGTTGTTGTTGAACTACTAGGTTGATCATTATCCTTGTTTTTCAGCATCTGTGGATTCCCGTAATCTTTACTCCTTGTCAATATCAGAGCATCATTCAGTTGATTTGAAACTGACAACATTAGCACTTGGGATGGGGAAGCATTTTTGCTAGCAACCAGATTCGTTCCTGGGTTTGGAAACGGATCAGTCAGTACAGCCGAGGTTTTTGAACTTTAGAAGAATTTTCTAAGTTTTTCTTTATCTGGACAGTCTCTGGTCTAGTGATCCTCGTCACATATACTGCATGGATTTTTTGGTTTCCCATTCCCAGAAGGGTTTACAGAATATTTTTAGGAGATGTTTCCCCCTGGTTTTTCTTCTTCCCTTGCTTTTTCTTCTTGCCTCCTGGTTGCTTGGGTTCTTTGCCTTTGTCTATCGACACGACATTTACTTTCGAGGCTAGAAGTTCCTCATTTGCATTTTGACTCGAAACCGTGCGGGCCTTTTTCATTGTAGCCCTTGCGGTTTTAGTGCTTGTCGTACCTATCACACCATCGCCAGCATGAGAGTCTTTGTTTGATTTAGGAGGCGGAGGAACAAAAAATTCTAGTCTAGGAGGATCAAGAATTTTATCGTAGAGTGTGCTAGACTGAGTATAGATCAAGTCTAGATATTGTGCGCGAGCAATAACTTGCTCTTCAGTGACGACTCCTCCCTTTGCTACGTCTTCTGCAATAGCGGGTAACAGTGACTTAATAAATCATTCAGCCAATAGCTGATCAGGAACATATGTTTTTACCATTCTACGATGATGTCGCCACTCATGAATATGATCGGATATGGAGTGGCTATCATTTGTTTGAAATTGGTAAGTAGCTCTGTTCCTGTTTCGTACCTTATAGGTAACTGAAAATGGGTTAAAAAGGTCATGGCTAGGTTACTGAAGTTATCAAACAAATCTCTAGGCAGTTCGATATACCACTTTGCTGCTGGACCAGTTAGCGTGCACTGAAAGAGGCGAAGCCAAATCAAATCATCATTGAGAGTGTTTGATGAACACCATAGATGAAAGGTCATCACATGATTTGATGGGTCTTCGCCCAGATTCCCATTAAATTTAGGAATATTTGATGGAAGTTTATGCAGAATCGCTAGCCACCAAGGGGCGTTTGCAATTGGATCGTTCATTAGTCGACTCAGATCCGGTAACTCTAAAGTTGCCACGAAAGGCCACTGTTGATTCAGGCTTGGTTGAGCATACCCAGGATAAGACGAAATTGTTTGAGAAATCGGTATTTTCATACCAGCATAATGTATTTGATGTTGGTAACTTTGGTAAGGTTGATGGGCATAACCATTATGATATGGTTGATACGGCTGCCCATTACTTGCAAAGACTTGTTGCTCATATCCTTGGTAAGCCTACTGGAATTGCGGTTGTTGGTATTGCACTAGCCATGGTTGTGAAGCCATGAACTATTGTCCAGTACTGACTCTTTGACCAAGATGGGGATTGGTGTTCCCCGTTTGAACCTGTGCTATTCCACTAGTTGGCGATTACGGTTGTGTCGGAGGTACAAGAAGTTGTTTTATTACAACCTATGAAAATTGAGGTTGGCATACAACTGGTGACGCTTGTACTTGTGATACTGCCACAATAGCTGACGTAGTGGGGATATTTGTCATAGGTAAACCT
Organism: Pinus taeda; assembly: GCA_000404065.3. Taxonomy (NCBI): domain Eukaryota; kingdom Viridiplantae; phylum Streptophyta; class Pinopsida; order Pinales; family Pinaceae; genus Pinus; species Pinus taeda. The sequence continues at coordinate 149,261 of APFE031663592.1, read as the reverse complement.
TGTTGTATTGAGCATACAACTCTTGGTTGTTGAGACATGATTGGTACCCAACCGCTAGTTGTGATTCCAACATAACCCAAATTTTGTTGTGAACTCACACATGGTTGTCCTTCCGAGGAAGGAAATGAAAGGGTATACAGCCCTCCATATGACAGTAATCCAATACTCAAAGGAATGATTTGCCTTTGGGGACCAGTTTGCCCAAATTGACCTTGTGATAGATCAATTTGTTGAGACTCAACGTAAGAGATTCCAAATATAATTCCGGACGAACAAACGGGAACAGTCCATACTGTCGAAATAGCCCGTGGATGGACTCCATCCAGTGATTGAAAGTTGGTTGGGACAGATGGCACGCTAGCGAACATTGTTGGAACATCAGAAGGAGCTTCTACTGTTACTGTGTCGGGTAACACAGTCCTTGATGTTGATGGTTGTTCAGACATATTAATCCTATCCCAAGATTCCTCAGCGATTCTTCAGGAACTTCCGAGGGCGGGTGAATATTTTCTGATGAAGAAGGATACAGGGCGATCCCAGCTTCAAGTTGTGTTGGAGTGCTAGATGGAGGATCTTCCACAATCTCTTCTATGGCAATCAATCTAGGAGGAAGAGGCAGACCATCAGGTCCGTAAAATATTTCTGGTGCCGAAGAAGATGTAAGTTCTGCAGCAGTATATGGTTGGGGAGTAACACCTTCCGAATCGGCTGTAGACGGAGCCGGTTCAGGAATAGAAGTGTTAACCGTCATACTAGGATCAGTTGTAATGTCCTTTTGCTGTTGCGGAATTTCTTCTGTAGAGGCAGGGATACCAGAAATGTTCGGAGTAACCGGAGTCTCTGAGGATGTTGGAGTGCTTGCTCCAACCAACCTAGGGGAGTTTGATCCGGTTAAACGAGTTCGCTTCATCCAGAATGGTTTCGCTTCCGGAGTCAATGACGGTTGACTCGTAAGTCTCCGCGAACGACGGGGTTTTGATTGACTTTCTTCCACGATTTCGGATTACTTTATCAACTCAAAATAAAAAGGGAAAAATGTTTTTCAAATTAAATGAATTTTAGACGCTTTGACACAACTTGTTTTTCCAATTTTAAAGAGTCGAGAAAAAACAAAAGATGACTCTAGTCGCCTTTGATTTTTATTGAGCCTGAAGTGACAAGTGCTCAGAGGACCTTTTCCTTTAAGGACTCTGAAAAGGAGCAAAATGGACTTCTCTGGAGATCTACGCAGAGAGGATTACCAAACCAATCGCAAAACTGTAGAATGCTTTTTATGGTACGACAATCAATCTTCACGAATGCTGTGTTCAGTGCATTGCGATTGATAGGGCGGTAGACATGGCTTCCTAAGGCTAAAGGATGCAGCCTATTGTGGTCTCCCAAAATATACTCGACGGTACGTGGGAGCACAAGTCCATACTGGCACTTGCCATATCAGAGTGGAGGAATCACCCAACCAACAATGAAAACAACAGTTACCATGTTTTACGACGCCGGAATACGTCTCTAGCCTAGACCTCTAGATGTTGTG
>APFE031663592.1:110486-140934 GCA_000404065.3 Pinus taeda | reverse complement strand
AGTCATGAGGGTAGTTGAACTGTCACAAAGGGGAATGTCAAGGGTCACCCCACCCTTTCCTATAAATAGTCCCTCATAACTCATTGTATAGGTTTTTTGTCAACCAATCTTCTACTAATATTATCTTGAAGAAGGTTTGGACTGTATTGTAATGTGCCTTGGCTTCTCCACTGCACGGAGCTAGTACATCTCTTTGGAGGAGTAGGCGGATGTGGCTATAACGTTCTACTGATAGGGCTAGCAGGTTTACATGGTGTATTGTATGATTGTGACTTACACTTCTTCATATAATAAAAGCCTACACATTTTCATGCATATGTTGTTATTATAGTTGGACTGCTTCGGTTGCCTTAATGATATATGTTGTTTAACTTACGTATTTATGTATGAACTGATTCACATGAAATTATATGAATCTTGTTGTTGATGCATTCACTGTCTGTGTTGATTACTTTGTCAGACACCAGACAAACCTTTCTCTGAACCTTGTTATATCAACCGTCACACTTGTCTTGGACTGATCTGTGAATGTTGTTCAAGTTATCTTACCCTGTATGTTTGGACTGCCGCATCCGTGTCAAATGCTCTGCCAAAATTTGTGCATGTCCTTTGTGAGGTGTGTTCCTAGCAGAGTTGGGACTGATCCCTTTCAACCTGGAACTCACCTTCACCTTCCTCCCCTCTTTGAAGTGTCAGAACCTCTCATACTCATTCCTTGACTCACTGCATCAGTCATACCCATGCTATTGACAAAGTTATCTTACTTGCATATGTGCAACATTGCGGTCAAGGCATTACCTTACAACCCACTATTGGGACTCCTACACCAAATGGTCTGAGGTCTAATTGGGACTTCTGACCAAGGATATCCCCTTGACATGTTGGCAGGTCCAGTACCATCAACATTTATGGCACTAGAAGGAGGGCCTGATGACAAGCAATGTCCTCTCATCTAGTTTTGAACCTTTGGATATCTTTCGTGGAATCTTGCATTCTTCTTCCCTCGAGGTTTTTTTTGAATCGTGAAAATGTCTCCATCTCGGGGAAGATTTTCAATCTCTTTTCCGCTCACACATATGATGGTGAAGGCGAAGTGGCCTAGCCTGAGCACTTACATAACTTCCTTTACATGATTTATGGGGAAGATGAGTTTACTGATGAACATGTCGATCTACTGCTTGCATTCACACTATGCAAATCCTCAATTTGTTGGGTGTTGAACCTATTTGCTGACACCGACTGTGTACTCATGTCAGCACTTCTATGATCTTATTGAAGACACTTTCCATCATTTTTATCCATACCATCTTGACTGGAAACTGTTACAACAATGGAGGGCCCCACATGAATCGTTATTGATTTTTGGTAGTGCTTCCGTGACTTACAATTTCAAGCTTCGAAGAGCCAGATGAAGTTCACTTATCTCTAGCACCGGTTCGAGTATTGTCTTAAGAAATCTTCCTGTCCCAAGAGAAAGCTTGATGTCAAGCCTCGCTCAACCTTCTTCGTTGATGGAACTGTGAAATCCCATGTGGGAGCAGGCATTGTCTCAATGGACTGTTCGCCTCCCTTTCATTCAACAATTCCACCATCACCCAGTGATGTTGAGGATCATGTTCGCATATCTGTTCATTCTTCACACCCTTCCAACATCACTCCACTTAATTTTCACGCAGAGTTGGTTGTGAGTCCTTCGAGTTCCAATATGCATTCTTTTCTTCAACCTTTGTCTTTGCACCTAGGTGTTCCTCCAGATGATGTTGTCTTGTGTTTGTCCACTCTGGACTCTTCACTTGTTGTGAACAAGGAACAACCCACTGACGGAGTTGGTGTTGAACAACAAACATGCACTATCATTCATGAAGAGTATGAGTGGGAGCTTGAACATCAACAGTTGGCGAAGGATGACTCCCTTCCATTTGAGCCCCCTCCCTTCCTTCCTAGCTTCTTTGGTGAACCTACCATCCATGATTTTGTATGTGTGTCTTCATATATGGATTCACCCATTGTTGGTCACTCGCAGGACTCACCAGATGCTAGTCCATCATTCGAAAATGGAGAGAATAAGTTATTCATTGAAGATTCACTTGATCCTTCATCTGTCTTTTCCAGAAACACAGAGGATGAGTTCGCTTGCTTTTCATCTACCCCTCTATTTGATTCATCTGATCATGAGGATGTCAAAGAATTCATTGATTTTTTTGATCATGGTGCTCTTGATCCATTTGCTTCGAATTTTGATCACAATCGCAAATTTATCGTAGTTGATCCTTCGAAGCCACCATTTATGATGATCTACCTGATGATGAAGTTGAGACACCCAATACTGTCGAGGCACTTTAGCCCAAGCTGATGCTTATGTCAGGCCCTCGCTCTCTTGGGGTTAGTCTCACTTCCGATCATGAAATTGTTTAATCACCCAAGGCTCCTCATCGCTCATCTGTATGCATTGAAGATCCATATCACACACATATCACACTTCCTCCACTCGAACTACACAATCCCATTTCTCACGCATTGGAGGAGTCTTGCATTGCAAGCACTCGTGCAGGACACAAGCTATCTTTGTTGCTTTCATTTGCTTGCATGTCTCAGTCAAGAGTGTGATTTTGCTTCAAAGTTGCATGTAGTGCCATAGAACACCATGATAATTCCACCGAATTTTCGTCATGCACATGCACTCACTTATATCTTGTGAAGTGTGGCTGTCTCCACTATCATATCTTTCCTGTACGCTGGTCAACACAACTGGGTTACTTGTGGACCAAGCCTTCACTCACATGGGTCTACTAATGCGTCGGTGGCTGCATTGGAAGTATCAATTCACGTGATTAGGGCCATGCACCGTTAGTGTAGGAGTAGGAGTAGTGTTTTCTTTCAATTGTTTTCTTGCATGCTTGCTTACTTTCATGCTTTGTTTGCTTGCTTTGCTCTCATTTTTTCTTCTACTTTTTCTTTGCTTTTTTATTTGTTTCATTCGTTCGTAGGTTAGTTTGCATGAAACCATGTGTGACTCATAAAATGAGCTAGGTAAAGTACAAGAGGGTTTGTACAACTATCGCTACTTGGTTATCTGTCATCTTGCCTCTGTATGATGAACTTGTTACTCCTAGTCCATGATACATCGAAGGAAAATATGTACTCTTCGAAGTGAACCTTGGTGTAAACACAACAGTGTCACCTTCTCTAGTCGATTGTTTTTGCGTTAACCCTTGTCAGCTCAGTAAAGTAGAGTAAGGTGAGGGGGAAAACCTTAACAGGCACGTCAGAGATATAATAAACTATTTCTCTACTGGAACAACCTCCTATGCTTTGAATAATTCGGGATCCCTCTTCTGACTCTGAAATGAATAAGTGCTATGCATAGTGAAAATGAAAAAAATGAAAAGTAAAAAAATTCAAAATGAAAAAAATGAATAAGGCGAAAGAAGAGAAAGGCTTCCTGCGTAGGGAGGAGATGCAAGTAACTCCATTGGGGTACTGAACATGCTTGCTGGCAGTGGATCCATGCTTGTGTTCCTATGTGACTCCATCAGGGTACTGTCTAGGTCTGTTGGCAGTGGAGCAACACCAATAATGAAACTAAGACTCTGACGACTATACTTCTTATGCACCTATATACCCCTCAACCCTAATCGAAACAACTGTGTTTCCTTGGCTTGGAATGTGTGTCAATCGACCAAGAATCTGGCAGATGATACATCTTAAAATCAAGTTAGTGTGAAACCAAGATGAGCTAAGAATTGAACAATACTTCCAGAGGTGTTAGACTTGCTTTTCACGAACAAGGTCTATGCAGAGAGTTGGAGTTCTACCAGAGTGTCGCCAAGTGTTGTAGCGGATACAACCACCCTCCAAAATTTTGCCTTAGCCTATTTTGGAGCCTCCCTACCAACCTTACACAACACTTTGTCTTGCTTCGTCAAGTACTCAAGCTTCAGTACTTTCCTCGCACAAAGGAAGCCTATCGAACACAGTCGATCCATTCCCCTCACAGGCTGCTTACCTGGACTTGGTCCAGCTAAAAACTGAGTATTTTCCCCCTGAATGCTGTGCATTCCTGGAGGGAAACCAACAGTTCCATCCAGGAATTGTGCAATCCTCTCTGTCAACCTGTTGGTCTCCAGGATTGCGTAATCTTGCCAGCCAACCCTACCAGTAGGGATTGCACAATTTTTCCCATTGACAAGCAGTTCAACCCAATATTTGAGAAAATCTAGGCAGAAGTTAGCTATTGGGCCTAGAAATTACGCAATCCCCTTTAATAGTCAGCCCAACTTACAGTCAGAAATGCACATTTTTCTCGAGTAGTCAAGCAATCGCTTGCATGTGCAACTAAGTTGACTGGTTCCCTTCAGGACTGAGAAAAATAGACTTGCATGCATAGGTTTCTTCTCCCAAGGCAGCATGCAAAGGCATCCCTTGTTTCAGGGATCTACGTTTAGCAGTTGGAGGTTACATGTAAGGAGTAATTCCGAAACCTCACTCCAAGTGTCGCTTCCTCCTAGATTTGTGGCATGAGCGTCATAACCTCGATGTTATCAAAACTCATCAACTGGATGCTGCAGAGCCCATTCCTCACATCAAAATTTTAGATTTGACATCCCACGGCACATCTAGGAGCATTTGGGACATTCAGCTCAACTATTTTGGGGTAAGCTCGCTTCCCATGCCTTGTGCTACATTTCTATCACTTTTTGTGTATTTGCTTGTGTGAGTGTTGTTTGCTTGATTTATTTGAATGTTCGCTATAGTTTACATATATTATAGCTTGTAATAGCTCTATTTCAATTTTCATTGCTATATCACTACTGTCGCATGCATGAAAACGTTTTGCACGGAAGTTTTCCCAAACGGCGAACGACCTCACCCACATGCATGTTGATCTATTTGCTCAATCCTCCATTCATGTTTTGCATGCACTGTTTATAACTTCTGCTATCACTTAGTGTTGCCATGCATTTCATCGACTTACTTATTTTTAGTTTCTCATCAGCGAGTCAGGCCAACCTTCGACTAGTCTCTGCCTTCACCAACACTGCATTGTGCAATTTGGAGAAGGAAGGCTCACCTTACTCTCCAAATTTGCACAATTTGGCCTAGCACTGGCCTCCTAGACTAAATAGTGTATTTCTGGAGGTTAGTGGTTGCTTGGCACAAAAATTTGCACAAATATGTCCCTGGGCCAGTAGTCTTTCCCAGTTGGAATCACGCATTCGGCAACCCCAAGAGTCCACTACCCAATTGGATTGTGCATTTTGCAGTTCCAATACTCAGCTAGTCTCCCGGTAGCCCGGAATGTGCCTTGTGCAGTCTTGGAAGTTGGTCTCTCGACCTCCCGGCCGAAATTGTGCAACCTTCACGATCATTCACCCAGGTATGATGTAGGTCAATTCTCATGTTCATTTTGGTTTTCGACTGATAGATTGCTTGCTATGAGTGTTTCCATGTCTCCAAGTATCACAGGTGTTCATCTGCCTCTCAGCAGTACATGTACAATGATTTCCAAGAGAGAAGAGATGAAGAAACCATTCAGATCACACTTGGGGATGTAGTCGATCAAGTGTCCATGGGCTTACCTACTCACGAAGACATCAAGTTGTTCATGGACAAGGATATCAAGCAACATCATCACAACAAGCATCATCATGAACAACAGCTGAAGGCAACATACTGAATGCAACAAACACAACAAATGCAGTGAATGCAGTGGATGTAAGAGGAAGGTTGTTGACAACATAGAGGTGGAGCAAAGTTGCAATATCAAGTAGATCCAATGATAATGAAAGCAACTTTGGAGACTCAGACTATGAAGTGAGGACGTGACATGAAGATCGCGCGAAGGCAGAAGATGGAACAAAGAAGGAGTTGCATGTACTGAAGTAACAACTCAGGAAGAACATGAAGCAGCACAGGCTGTCCATGAGTTGCAGCAGGAACATGAACAACAGTGGGTGCAACATGCATTCATGGATGAAACTGTGTTAGTACAAGTTAAGGATCCATCCCATCAACAAACACAGAGAAAACATGGTGAGCAGTGTTGTTGTTCGCATGCAAAGGATACAACAACATGCATGTCATTGAGCGCACGCATGCAATCCAACCCAGTAAACACACTCACTAAGGTGAAGACAAGAAACAAGTCCAACTGGGGCTGAACATGCACTTTGGCAAGTTGATTCGCATAACCACCAATGCACACTTGAATATCAACACGGATACTGTGCATCATTGTGTTTCCATTCAACTGTACCCAGGAAGACCATGCACATGTTAGTAGACAAGTTGGATGAAGGGGCTGAACCAATGAACTGGTTGTAATGGAGGCAAGAGTTCGCTTCAGCAAGATGTCATCATGAGGTGCATGCACACCATTGCAGATGACTAAGCTTGGCATCAGCTCACCAGCTTCACCATCACAAGCATGTCAAAGAGTTGGTCTCACCACAGTGTACTGAGTGTGAGTGATGTCTTGCAAGGCTTTCTCAAGCCATGTTGTTTCACATGAGTACATGTGCATTGTAATGTTGAGTCATGTCAAGTGTAAGTCGAGTGTCAACAATTGGATGTAACAATTAGAGTAGGTGAAGAGTCACGAGGGCAGTTGAATTGTCACAAAGGGGAATGTCAAGGTCAACCCACCCTTTGCTATAAATAGTCCCTCATAACTCATTGTATAGGATTTTGGTGAGCCAAGCTTCTACTAAGATTATCTTGAAGAAGGCTTAGACAATATTGTAATGCGCCTTGGCTTCTCCACTGCACAGAGCTAGTACATCTCTTTGGAGGAGTAGGCAGATGTGGCTGTAACATTCTATTGATAGGGCTAGTAGTTTTACATGGTGTATTGTATGTTTGTGGCTTACACTTCTTTATATAATAAAAGTCATCACATTTTCATGCATATGTTGTTATTGTAGTTGGATTGATCCAGTTGCCTTAATGATATATGTTTTTTAACTTACGTACTTGTGTATGAAGTGATTCACATGAAATTATATGAATCCTATTGTTAATGTGTTGCATATGTTGTTAATGTTGTCACCATCCGTGTTTATTGCTATGTTGGACATTTGACATGCCTTTCTCTGAACCTTGTTATATCAACCGTCATACTCATCTTGGACTGATCCGTGAGTTTTGTTCATGTTACCTGACCTTGTATGCTAGGACTTCCGCATCCGTGCTGACTGCTCTACTGGAAGCTATGCATGTACTTTGTGTGGTGTGTTCTTAGTAGAGTTGGGACTGATCCCTTTCAACCTGGAACTCACCTTCACCTTCTTCCCTCCTTTGAAGTATTGGAACCTCTCATAATCATTCCTTTACTCACTACATCAGTCACACCCTTGCTACTGACAGAGTTATCTTACTTGCCTCTGTCCGACATTGCGTCAAGGCATTACCTTACGACCCACTGCTGGGACTCCTACACCAAACAATGTGAGGTCTAATTGGGACTTCTTACCGGGGAGATCCCCTTGACATGTTGGCGGGTCCAGCACCATCAACAGATGAATAGCTCGTATTTAAAGGTTATTCATTCTTCCAAAACTGCACAATCCAAATATAGGATCAATCTCTGATTCATGCATGATATTTACACTCTAGCATATAATACCACTGATAGTACATTGTCCCTACACTCTAGTCTCAACTGGATCTTTCTCTAAAATGACATGCATGAATTTATTATGAGGGAATCTTCAGTTAACTGGAGTAGCACTAGTGGATGCATTAGTGCACCAACTGACTGTTAGTCCTCTATTAGTTCCAAAAACAATTTAGAACTAATTTAACTGAACTTAACTCAGTAAATTGAGTGATCTAATTTCCAACATAATTTAAACTCATACTGGACCCCTAAAACTTAGGGAGAACATATACATGACTATAGAAAGAATTCCAACTCGAAATTCCTAAGATAATTAATTTAATTAAACTTAATTAACTATTTACAAGTTGATATGAGAATATAATTCGATTTAAATTCTCATTTTAATTCAAGGACAAATTAAACTAGAATTTCTTGTTGCCATTTCTCAACAAATTCTAATGCCCTAGGGGATTTTCAGGGTGTTGAATCCATTTATGCATTCAAAAAAGAATTTTGAACAACATAAAATTATGTTTTTGCTTGAAATTATATCATCAGATTCCACTGAAAAAGATATTTTGTCTCTAAGTTAGACTATAACATTATATATATACATCCATTCTCTGCATTTTGTTACTGCTACGAACACACGATAAGATTTAAGAAACCTAGCAATTGGAGATACCCAAGTAGTGTTCTCTGAAAAATGCTTGTTAGTTCTGGCTGTGTGATGTACATTTGCTACAACATGTTAAACACATACAACGAGGATTAGTCAAATGGATCAATGGTTGCACACGTCGCGGGGCCTTCCCCTATGACGTTAGCAATGGAGGGGAGGTCTCATTGCAATGGTGACCTTCATATGGTTCAAGGGATGTGAACAAAGGGGATTTGCAGGTACCCCTATGACATCGGGGTAGGGGATTCAGGGCTCTGCATACCGCCGTATCATGATGTTAACAATTGAGTTGTCTTTAAGTGAAACTTTTTGAAAAGTTTTCTGGTTTATTTTCTAATCTAATTTGTTTAGAATCCAAAAGGGATTCATTGAAATCACAAGTTTGACAAGTGAACTCTTCACAATCGAAGTGCCCCATGGGTTTTTCAGGGTGTTGAACCCATATATGCAGTAAAAAAAACATGTTTAAACAAGACAAATCAAGATCTGACCAAATTTTTTTTCGCCAAATTCCGGCTAGAAATCTGTCGGAAACTCCAAAAAGTCTCACTTAAAGACAAATCCATTAATAGTGGGTAGTTGGATTATGAACAGAACCATGAAGTTGAAACCAGGTACCACGAGGGTCATCACATAGTTTTATTCGGTTTTCACAAAAGCCATTTGTAGTTTTATGGATTCATAGATTATCTATTTATAAAAAAATTATATATAGATTATTTGTAAATTAAAAACAATGTTTAATTAAATATTAAATATAAATAAAAACAATATATTAAGAAGATCTTTTCGAGAGAAATCACATAGAAGAAAAAAAAAAGCCATATATTTTATTAATTTATATTTAACATGATTTAAAATTACTTTTACATCTTTTAAGTTATTTTCATATTTCAATTTTTTTTATGTCAACCATTTCTATTAATTAGTGAGAAATTTACATCGAGATAAGTACAATTTCAAAATAAAAATGGCCTCACATCTAATGGATTTGTTGGCCAACAGATACAAGTAAAAAGACAAAAACATTAACAAAAGAAAACTATTAGACCCAATATCAATGGCCTAGGTGAACCAAAACTGATCAAAAAACAAAATACATCCCACCCTCATGACTAACCAACCATATTGTTGGGATCTTGAGCTTCATTACCAACTTGTCCAAGACGGTGGAATGCTTCATGAACATGGAATTCTATGTGACCCATGCACCCTTCGAAGCCATGGATCGCTCTTGGATCCTCCTTAAGCCTCGTAAAAGGGAGTCCTGTTAGTCAAGGATATGCCATTATTTATGTGGAATGTCATTTAGGAAACCAAAGAAATCATTTCTATGATTATGTCTGTCCCGTGCTAATTGATCAATTGTCTCCTGCACTCGCTAGATTTGAGCCTCCAGGGAGTCAAATGCGGGTGGAAAATCCACGTGCCCCAAGGAGGTGTCAAGAGGTTTCTCCAACTCTCCCTCTTCATTTAGTGGAATGACTTGATGCCTTGCGCCCTGTTAGAGTAGGTTAGTTTGTGAGTCGAAAGGTACCTCAAGTTAATCATTTGATTTTTTAAAGAAGTTCAAAATCATAAATTTTCTCGCTATCTTGTTTTGACCTGTCACTACTCAAAGGATTCATCATTAGTCGGGTCACCACTTTGGTCATCAAGGCTAATCATTGGGAAGGAGTGTCTATTGTATGGGAAAGCTTTGTAACAAATTTTTTAGTCTGGGTATTAGGTAAAAATAGGTTGGTAATATGGTCAAAGTGTCTGCTACTGAAGGAAGGATCTCAAAAAGATCTTAATCATTAATGTTTTGACCTATTCCTTTGCTAAACATTATATGAATCCCTCTACCTATATCCTTTTCCCCTCATTTCATTACTTCCCCTCATTCCCTAATGTTTACATTCTTCTTATCGATTATTTTTGTCCTAAACCCTCACCCAGCTTTTCACCTATTAGCATTTCCCCGGGCCTAAAATACCCCCTTTCCTAAACATCATTACCCACCATGATTGAATCATCATAATTTTCACCCCGAAAAACTTTGGTTACCAAAGTTATCATATCTAAATCCTCTGGCACCATACAACATTTGAACAACTTTATTTCAAACATGTAAAATTTCATGAGAAAAGCGGTTTACACGTCAATCTTGTTACATCAGAAAAATAATTTCAAATCATTGTAAAGGGTGCCAATTTCCTTTATGATTACTCGCAGGTGATGGAATCGTCCCTCATGTAGAGAATTAGATGAGTGGTCTTATTCCAAATCAAATATCGCAAGGGAGTTCAAAACACACAGAGAAGATCAGAAGTCATAGGGAGGTTTACAGGTTGTAGAACAGTTCGAGCGTGGTACTGCATTTTCTACACAAAGAAATGTTGCATCTCAAGCTAGTCTTTAGTGCAGAGCTTGAACGTAGAGATTGGAGAGGTAGGGAGTTAACCACCTTTCCTGAAAATTCTCATTATTAGTTCTCCTGGTTGTTGTGTTAAATTCGTGTATGTCCCTGTTAAAAACCGTATGCTGTGCACACTCTGTTCTGTTTGAGAGACACAGTCTTGCCTCTAGGATGAGTTGTCATATTGTTGTAGACTTAAAATTTGGATGATGAATGTTTCCTAAAGGAATTAATGTTAGATGTCTTTTAAATTTTCAATGTCTCCTACTTGTATTCGATCACATACACAATGTTGTCACCATATTGTTGTTACAATTACTCAAGTAAAGTTGTGCTATCACTCGAGCCTATATTCATTCCCTTGGGTCTGTACATGTAGCCATAACCTAAAGTCAAATTCAATCCGCTAGGTGTTGAGATAGGATGGCCTCTACCTCTAGAAAAAAGGGAGGAGACCTTGTAGCACTGAACCCAGCCCTTTGAGCCTGCTCAATTCATCCCCTGTCATTAGAGTGGATTTTGAGAACACAGGGTGGATCCATTTCTGTCAAAAGATTCATAAAGTAGGTCATAATGCTAAACTTGCTAGTTTATTTGCTCTTAATTTTCAAGAAAACAGAGTGAAACTAGGAGACCTGGAGATTATATTAACTGAGAAATTTATAGCTGATGCAAACAATCTCCCAACAACAAGGGAGAAATGGTTCAAGGGGGATGAATTAGACATTTTGTCTTACAAGCAGTTTGTGAAACAGAAGTATCTTGACAAGTTTGCTTCCACATTCCCCAACATTTATCTTCAAGAACAATATGTAGATATTCTGAAGGTTGTCCAAATATACTTCACCTGCAAGGGTAGGTTGAGTAGAATATACCAGTACCATCTCAGGTTACTATGGCATTTCGCTAAAAACAAGCCAATGAATCTCCCTTATTTCTTTCTTAAGAGTCTAGAAAGAATGGCCTCCAAAGTACAAATTCAAAAGGATAACCATGCTTCAAGTCTGTTCCATTTCTCTTTAATCAAAATTTTAATTAAGCATGATATTGAAAGAAAGAAAATGCTTTGGTGTGATTTTCTTGCAAGTATTGACCTCTTGCCACAAACTGGGTCACCATAAATGAAGACAGATAAAGAAGAGCCCAAGCAAGAAAATCCAAAAAAGGAGAGCACCCATTCTGTCATGAAAATGAAACCCATAATGAAGGAAGATGTCAAGCCAGGCAAGTTGAGCAAGAAAAATAAATTGCAAAGCATGGAGGATAACAAGGTAGACAAAGGAACAAAAGAATAAGAGACATTGGCTCAACAAGCCAAACTTAAGGTCAAAATTGAAGACACAGTCCAAGATGAGTTTGTGATGAGACCTAGAATGAGGTCTAGAGTTAAAAAACCCTAGGAAGAGGCAACCCCTCAAGAAATTGTGGAAATTTCTGAAGACAAGCAGACAAATGTATAGGTTGGCGATAAAGTGGATGAGGTCAAGGGCCCAGAAATGGTGTAATCATACTATGAGGAGGACATAGCACCACATGAAACAGGTGTTGTGAAATTTAGCGAAGAAGACCCTAAGATAATAAAGATGAGAGAGGAATTGTGTAAAAACTAGATGAGAATAACATTTATGGAGAAATAAAACAGAGATATAAAATAGACTATTAAACCAATAGAAGACAAGACAGATTCACCTGTAGCAGTTTCCAAAGGGAAGAAAAAAACATGTTGCTTTTACTGAACAAGCCAAGAATGTTGTAGTGGTGCCTAGTGAGCCAACAGTCAGGATGTTAAAATCAAAGCTTATTTATGCACAAGAAATGAAACAAATAGATAAAGCTCCTGGTAGAACCCCATTCAGTCAATGGAAAGAGTACCAGAGGTGCCTAGAGGATTTAGAGGAAAGAAAAGACCAGGTCAATCAATTCAAGCAACAAAATCTGGAGTATAAAAATTCCATTCAACATATTCTTGAAAATTGTGACCATGAAGTCAAAGATGCATCCAAATCTCTTTATAGGAGTAATAATTTTGTCAAGTGGTCATAGGCAGTTAGAAGACAATGCAGATTTTGTATGTTAGAAACTTGGTCCTGAATGCTCAGCTGAGAACTATGAGGCAAGATTTGGAGGAGGCACATAGATTTCTAAAGAGATATGAGGGAGAAGCTGTAATACCTCCTCTCATGAAGATGCCTAAATTTTATCCTAAATTCAAAGCCACACCTAATTTACCAACACCTGTGAAGCAACATGACCTCACTAATCCAATTCCAAGTCCAAGACACCCAACATCAAAGTTTTTGGCAGCAAAATATCAAGCAAGAGGAAAAGTAAGTGATCATGCTTCCTCTCTTATTTTAGGTTTTTTTCTTAATTTCCTGATATGTTAATATGTTGAATTTGATATTTTTATTGGAATATAGTGTCATGAAAACATTCAGAAGCAATGAAAGGCATTTAGAGAACAGTTGCAACAATTTTTCTATGCATGCGATGTGCACTCGCTACACAACCCATGCTTTGACTATCTCACGTACATTAGATGATGGCCACCTGTCAAGTTTTGGAGAGGGTGACATGGGGAACATGTGGTGTCAAACTCACCACCTCAGCGACTTACCAGGTGTCAGTGCTGGAAGGATAAGGTTTTGGGCGCTACGCATCTCCTGCGCAAGCGTTTCAAGAGTCAAAAAGGTAACTTTTTAGTGTTTTTCTATTTCAGTCATGATGATCACTTCGAAGACTTTTTTAAGACAATTTTTATTAAAATAGTTTGGTTTTTCTTTCGAGGGGACAAAAAGTTGCTTTATGTTTTATGTTTGGAGGAAAGGCATTGAAAAACAACAGTTTACTATTTTTTTTTTTTTTTAAGTTTTGAATCGATCCTCTAAGGGATTGAAGATGCAATGAACTTGGAATTATTTTGATCCATGTATCTATTATATATTTTCATAAATGAAGACAAAGAAGGTTGTTTTTGGTTTCACAATTGCTAGAGGAGTTATTGTAGTTATGCTTGTGATTTGGTTTTAATGGTCATACCTGAATGTTGAAGGGGTTCTAGTCAATTTATGGAGATTCTTGTGGTATGGATGTTTTCGAAATAATTTTTCTCTCTCAGTTTATATGTCATTCTCTTGTCTGTTTTCTTCATACTAATTTAAAGGCGTAGGGGATAGTTATACTTGAATTCATTTTACATGCTCATGTCTGACAAAACCAGGTATATTTTAGTTGCAAATGAAATATGTATGCCTTTGAAAGTATTGCATTTTCTTCTTGATGGTCATTGATCTGAGATGCAGTGATAAAATGTTATTATTTCTGCTCTTTTGATAAATGTCTTGATATTCTTACATTTTCTATACTACAATTTCGTTATCCATTTCGAAGTTGTACTAATTAAGTCTCCTTATATGAAGCTGGTTAGAAATACATCAACATGTCACAATAGGGAGATCACTATTACTACTAATAGTTTTTCTTAGAATCCTCAACCACCCCCATTATGAAAATCTAAACATTTTCAGAATTGGTCTCTGTATGCTATAGAGTCAAATATTTAGTTTTCATTAGTTGAGAGAGCCCCCTATGGCTTCAAAAGACCAGATTCTAGCGCAAAGTAGTTTGTGGTTACCTATGTGGCCCTTTCCTTAGCCTAAAGGGATCTACAGAGTGATAACATAGTGGCGCTATTGTCGGGGATTCAAAAGTCTAAATTACCCCCAAAAGTTTTATATCCAAATTTTACATCATAAGATGAATTGTAAATATTATTTTGATTGTTAGAGAGTTTCATTGCATGCATCCTTTTCTGAGAAGATCTATCTTTTAGGAGGTTCACTAGGCAGAACCCCTACCAAAATCCTCCTGTAGTGGTTTATGATCCTGAAAAAATCCTCAAGAAGGAGAGAGTGGTGTTGGAAAGTCAAGCTAGTTATTGTCCCATCAGGAAATCTGCTTCACCTGAAATTTTTTCTGAAATCCCAATTTTTAGAATGAGGTCTTGTTCTAGTATCCCTAAAATTCTAATAGATTCAGACAATTTAAGTTCTTGTCTATTATCCCCAAAGATTGAGTTTAGTCAGAATATCATCCAGCAACTCAGTAAACTGAAAGGTCTAGTTGACAAAGTTCAAAATGATGTTGAAAACACAACCTTATATCAAAGAAATATCCCTGTTCAATCTGTTTTCACTACTCGCTTTGTTTTCACTTCAATTCAAAATCCCTCATCCTTAGTTTTTACTTTCATTTATCCAACTCTTCCATCATTTGTTGTTGTTGTTACACTGTCTGTTAGTCACCAAACTACTCAAGTAGTAGTTATGGCAGCAAGGTATGGTCCTCTAGTTTTTCCCGCCCAACTACATGATCTACCTCTCAATTATGGGTAGAGTCTTCCATGGTATGATGGCACAGGGGAAATCACTGCTAAGCAACATGCTGACAAGGTTAACGATTTCGTCGATTTGGAAGAAGTAGACCATGATGCTATTAAAATTAGATTATTTTCTCAGAGTTTTCCTTGTGATGTCAAGAAACGGTTAAGAATTTCTCGCCTAGGAGCATTTGCAAATTATCAGGAGTTAGAAGATGCTTTCCTTGCAAGGTGGGGTGAAAAGAAGAACCTTTGCAGATCTTGGCTGAATACAACAATTTGAAAAGATAGCCCGAAGAATCTGTTAAAGACTTTTCTACAAGGCTACAGAGATTAAGCCTCCCCTTGGGTTGGCCTTATTGCATTATCCTGATGCTTTTGACCCTGAAATGGCTTATCAGCTCAAAGAAAGAAATCCAACAACATTGGAGGACATGCAAAATAATGCATTCAATGTGGAGGCAAATCTATCAGTGAAAAAGTATAAGTTGAATTCTGAGAAGAGAGTCATCATAATGGAGGATCCTACCACTTCCTCAGATGCTAAATTCAAAACATTTGTTAGTACATGGAGAAGATGATGGAGAAAATCTCTCTTCGAGAGACCCAGATTGGTCCACAAATCAGAAATCCAGGTTTTCGAAGGCAACCACAGTTTCCTAACAAACCTCGGGAGTAGAAAGGTCTGGAACAATCACAACAACAAATAAGACCATCATTCCAACTAAATTTTGCTCAAGATCAAGATGTGGAACATGAACAAACTCATGAGGATCAAATTTTGTTTTTTGGTGATGGGTAGCAGGAGGTTTATTTGACTAAAGAGGATCAAGAACATGAGTAGCTTGAAAATTTTGAAGAGGAAGATGAAGAAATATTGTTGTCCCAATCCAAAAATGATGCATTGATGATTGAATTAGAGGAATATAGAAATGGTTTTCAAAATGCTATAATGCAAGTGCAATGACAATATAATTTGAGGAATAGGATTGTGGGAGGTAATGCAACAAATAAAGATGCACCAATCAACAACACAACAAGGAAGGAAGTGTCTGCTAATGGTGTTAAAAAGATCCTCCTTAGTACAAGTTCTTAGAAGAACAATATTCCTAGCACAAGTGCCCAAATGAAGGAGCCTCCTGTCACTATTTTGCAGTGGAAGGACAACATACCCAAAGACAAAGATGTTGCAGAAAGGAAGGATGTTGTTGACAAGGAGACTGAAAAGGTAACAAGTCTATTTAATCTTGAAGTAGAAGTTGCTAAGTTTAATATTTCTATTCCTCTTGGTGAATTAATAAGAAATGATCAATATAGGTTTCAGCTTTTAAAGGTGCTTAATGTAAATATAACCTATGATATAGTTAACATAACGGATGATCATCCAACTATCATCTTTGGGCCAAAAAATGAGGATAAAACACAAGATGGTGATGTTCCTCCCTTTTATGTTAGTTTGAATGTACATGAACAAATCCTACATAATGCTATGTTGGAATCTAGGGTAACACATGGTTTAATGCCAAAGGTGATTATGGAGAGGTTGGGATTAGACATTACATGACCATACACAAAAATTTACTCATTTGATTCCAACAAGGTGAAATTTTTGGGCTTGATTAAAGATCTAGCAATATCCTTGACCCAGATTCCTTCTAAATGCATGGTGAATGGACATTGTGGTGGCACACATACCTCCCAGGTATGGTATGTTGTTGTCTAGATCTTGGATGGAAAAACTGAATGGAGCATGACAAACTGACATGTCATACATTACAATTCTAGTTTTTGGAGGAAAAATGAGAAGGTTATACAAAGAGCCTCTGATGCAGATTCATTCATTTTGTTTAATTCGAGTTGTCCTGTGGATGAAGGTCTTGTTTTAGAGATTGAATAAGAGGGATACATCACGCAGGAAAAAAAAATTCATGAGGATTCAGGGCAGAGAAGCCAAAGTAAATTGGATGTCAAAAAGAAGGAAGATATATAAATGAAGTCATATGTTTTGACTAAGAATAAAGAGACATCTGCAAAACAAATTTCTGAACTAGACAACCTTAAAAAAGGACATGACAACAATGAAAAGGAGAGACAAATCAACCAATTTTCCCTCAAAAAATTTGCAAATTTTAAAGTCGAAATAGATGGCAAGGGAAGGAAGAAACATCAAGTTTGGACCATGCATTTTGATGGAACAACAAGAACAAAAGGAGATGGAGCGGAAGTGTGGATTATCAGTCTAGAAGTTGGTAAGTCAAAGTTGTGTTCATATAAACTGGAGTTTGATTGTACCAACAATATGGTGAAATACAAAGCTCTGATTTTGGGTTTGGGGAACCTAAAAAAATCACGGGCTAACGTAATTCATGTTTTTGGTGATTCTGAGTTGGTGGTTAGGCAAGTCAAAGGTGAATACCAGACCAAGCATTCTCGCATGTGAGCCTATCGTAATGTTGTACTTGATTATTTGCAGAACTTTGTTGAATACATTTTTTCAATGGTTCTGAGGAAAGACAATGTTGTTGTAGATGCATTGGCTACTTCCGTCTCTATTTTGACACGCCTAGTAATGTTAAAGGAAAGTACAGTGTAGAGGTGAGACATAGACCCGCTGTTCCAGATAAAAATGGTCATTGGAAAGTATTTGAAAATGACAAGTAGGTAGAAAATTTCTTGGTAATGAAAGAAGAGCTTGCCAGAATGAGATGGGAAAGGGACATTGAATGGGAAGATGTAGATAAAGAGAGTTTCATAAATCAAATGAAGGAGGAATTGGATAAGAAAGGCTTTGAATTGAAGATATTGCAGCTAAAGGAAAATATCCTTTTAAGAGATATGGTGTCTTTGGAGGAATCGTTTGACCAAAATGGTGTGGCCAAAAGACCAAAATTAATGTTGGTTAGAGAAGGAATTGAAGAATGCAATATATGTACAACAGAACACCCAAAGATGATAAATTTGTCCAAAACCTTGAGCCTTGACATGAAAATAAGATATTTGGAATTTTTTACTGAGTTCACTGATGTTTTTTATTGGGGGTACGAAGACTTAAAGGTGTATGACAAAGAGATCATTGAGCATATAATACCGATAAAAAGGGATCAAAGGCCATTTAAGTAGAAGCTATGAAGGACCAATCTGGTATTGATTCCCTTAATTGAAAAAGAAGTAAGGAAACATTTTGATGCTGGTATTATAGTCCCCATTTTATTTTTAGATTGGTTGTCTAATTTGATACCAGTCAAAAAGAAAACGGGTGAAATTATATTGTGTGTAGATTTCAGGAACTTAAATAGGGTGTCCCATAAGGAAAACTATCCGCTACCAAAAATGGACCATGTTCTCCTGAATGTAGTGGGTACCAGAAGAATGTCACTACTGGATGGATTCTCTGGGTATAACCAGATTTTGGTTCACCCAGAGGACTAAGATAAGACAACCTTTACAACTCCTTGGGGTACTTTCAAGTATGCTAAGATGCCATTCGGTTTAATGAATGCGGGGGCAACATTTCAGCGGGCGATGTACATAGATTTTGCAAAAGAAAAGGATACGTTTCATGTCATATACTTGGATGAAATTATTGTTTACTCACAGTCTAATGAGGAACATTTGCAACATTGAAGAGCAGTTTTAGAAAAGTGTAGGAAACATGAAATCTCGTTAAATCCCAAAAAATCCTTGTTTGGCCTGGAGGAAGGCAAATTGTTGGGTCATATCATTTCAAAAGATGGCATAAAAATAGACCCTAACAAAATTGCAGCAATTTAGAAAATGGATGCTCCTAGGAGTAAAAAGGAAATTCAATCCTTTTTGGGCAGAATTAATTTTTTGAGAAGGTTCATTCTCAATTTGGCTGAGATTTCTAGGAAAATTACACATATGCTGAAGCGGGACATTGAGGTGAAATGGAATGAAGACAATAAGAAATCATCTAGTGAAGTTAAAGCAGCCTTGTCCCGTGCACCTACCTTGGCCAACCCAAATTATACGAGGGAGTCCATAGTGTTTTCTTTTGCATCTGAGCATAATATTGATGTGGTTCTTTTGCAAAATCAACAAGGGGTTGAACTACCGATTGCATTTTTCAGCAGGGTTCTCAGAGATGCTGCACTCAAGTATGACATAATGGGAAAAAATTCATTTGTGCTTGTTAAGGCCCTGAAAGGCGTTAGGGTATACATTTTACATTCTCATGTTGTGGCTTATGTGCCTAGTGCTACAGCTAAAAATATTATGACTCAAAGTGACCCAAATGGAAGGAGGGGCAAGTGGATTGTAACAATTATTGAATATGACATAGAAATTAAGCCAACAAAATTGATTAAAGGTCAGGGTTTGGCCCGGATGATGGCAAAATCAAATTTACAATCCCTTAAAATAATTTTCTTGCTGTCTTAATAGAGGAAGAACTCTTAAATGTTTTTCAACAAGTGCCTAAGAAATTTGTTGCTTCACCGTGGTATGCAAATATCCTATATGTTTTATAGCATTTACAAGCATCCCCAGACTAGCCCAAAACTAAAGTCTGGTTTTTAAAATTAAAAGCAATGGAATTTTGTATTATTGACCAATTCTTATACTGGAAAGATCCTGGTGGGATGTTGCATAATTGATTACTGGAGGATGAGGCTCCAATAACAGTAGAGGAATTCCATATGGGGGATTGCGGTGGTCACTTATATTGGAAAACTACAACGAATAAGATTTTAAGAGTTGGCCTTCATTGGCCTAGTTTATTTGCTGATGTATATAAGAAGGTGGCCAACTGTAAGGAATGGCAAATGTTCGAGGGTAGAAAGAAGTTGCTTCCCCTGCCTCTAAATCCTATAGCAGTTGAGTCACCATTTCAACAATGGGGACTTGATTTCATTGTAGAGATTCATCCTTCCTCATCTGGGCAACATAAATGGATTTTAACAGGAACAAATTATTTTACAAAATGGATTGAAGCAGTCCTTGCTAGGTAGGCCATAGATGCAACTATCATCCAATTTATGGAAAACAAAATTCTGTCCCATTTTGGCTGCCCGCAAAAGATTATCATGGACAATGCCGCTGCATTCAAATAAAAAAGGATAATTGAATTTTGCTACAAATATAACATCAGTTTGGGTCATTCCACATCTTATTACCCTCAGGGAAATGGCTTGGTAGAGTCATCCAAAAAGAGTTTGGTTAACATCATTAGAATTTTGTTGTACGAGAATAAAAGGATCTGGCACAAAAAACTGATCCATGCATTATGGGCAGATCATGTGAGTATTAAAAGATCCATTGGCATGTATCCATTTGCGTTGGTGTATGGAACGAAGGAACTTTTCCTCCATCTCTCGAAGTGTTGGTCATGAGATTGTTACAAGAAGCAGAAGCAGAGCCCAGTGACGTGCAATAGAGAATTGGCCAAATGATTTAGCTTCAACAGTCAAGAGAAGAGGTGTTCAAGAGCACATAGTTGTTGCAGGACCAGATAAAGAAGGTCCATGATAAAAGAACAAAGGCATCATATTTTTAGATTGGAGGTTTGATGCTGAAATGGGATGCTCAGAATGAAGCTAAGGGAAAGCATGGGAAATTTGAGAACTTGTGGAAGGGGCCTTTTAAAATTGCCATATTTAGAGGGAAGAATGCATATTTACTTGAAAATTTGTCAGATGTGCCAGTTGGAGCAGGGCCTGTGAATGGCAGGTTGCTAAAAAATTTCCTCACTTAAGTTGGATTCTGAAGGATCATTTCATTGTTTATACCATTTTAATCTTGAATAATGCAAGTGTGGGTAGTCATAATTAATATTTGAAGCCCGAAGTGAGGGCCATGAGATCTTAACTGGTCACTGCCATAAATAATTGAGTCAGTCAGTCATTTTTTATTATTATAATTTATAGTCAGTCTAGTCAGTAAGTTTTCTTGATTCAGAGTTTGTATATCAGCTTTTCCATATTATGACCGTATTGCCCAATGGGAAGGATACTAGTATGTGGTGTCGTTCTTGGCACCTCATAGGGAGGATGCCATCCCTAATTGAGCTCATGTTAGTGTAGGTTAGTTTGTGAGTCAAAAGGTACCCGATTTAATCATTTTTTGTTTTAAAGAAGGTAAAAATCATAAATTTGCTCGTTGTCATGTTTTGACTTGTCATTGCTCAAAGGAGTCATCATTATTCGGGTCACCACTCTGGTCATCAAGGTCAGTCATTGGCAAGGAGTTTCTATTATATGGGAAAGTTTTGTAACAAATTGTTGAGTTTGGGTATTAGGTAATGATAGGTTGGTAATATGGTCAAAGTGTATCCTATTGAAGGAAGGATCTCGAAAATATATTAATCATTAATGTTTTGGAATATGCCTTTACTAAACATTATATGAATCCTTCTACTTATCTCATTTTCCCCTCATTTCATTACTTCCCCTCATTCCATAATGTTTACATTATTCCTATCAATTATTTTCGACCTAAACCCTCATCCTTATTTTCAACTAATTGCATTTCCCTAGGCATAAAATATCCCCTTACCTAAACCACCATGATTGACCCATCGTCCTTTTCACCCCGAAAATCTTTTGTTACAAAAGTTATCATATCTAAATCCTCCGCTACCCTACAACATTTGAACAACGTTATTTCAAGCATGTGAAATTTCACGAGGACCATAGGTTACACATCAATCTTGTTACATTAACAAAATAATTTCAAATCATTGTAAAGGTCACCAATTTCTTGTATGATTACTCGCTGGTGATAGAATTGTACCTCATGTAGAGAATGAGATGAGTGGTATTTTTCCAAAGAAATATCGCAAGGGAGTTCAAAAAACATAGAGAATCTCATAAGTCGTAGGGATGTTTATAGGTTGCAGAATAGTTCGAGCATGGCACTGCATTTTTCTACACAGAGAAGGGTTTCATCTCAAGCTAGTCTTTAGTGCATAGTTTAAATGCAAAGATTGGAGAGGTAGGGAGTCATCCACCTTTCCTGAAAATTAGCATTGTTAGTTCTCCTAGTTGCTGTATTAAAATCGTGTCCATCCCTATTAAAAAACATGTGCTACATACACTCCATTCTGTTTGAGAAGCATAGTCTTGCCTCTAGGTGTGCTGTCTCATTGCTGCAGACTTAAAATTTGGATGATGAATGTTTCCTGAAGCAATTAATGTTAGATTTCTTTTAAATTTTCAAAGTCTCCTGCTTGTATTCGATCACATAGACTGTGTTGTCACCATCTTGTTGTTGAAAATAGAAAAAGAAATGCTAAAAATGGAAGTGCTAAAAATAGCACTACTATAAATAGAATTTCGAGATACATTCCAATTTTAGTTAGTCCCTAAACTAAAATTGTGAATTAAAATTCGAATTTTATCTTAGCAACAGTTTGTAAAATAATTAATTAATTCATCTTGAGTTAATTAGTTGTAGAAAATCAAACATGAAGTCTATGTGAAGACATGCAACAGTTTCCCCTTTGATTGAGGAAGTTGTCCCTTGATTAAAGGAGATCAAGATGAGTTGTACTTTAAGTTGTAATTAGTTAGCTCAGTTAACTGAGCTAAGTCTAGTTAGATTAGTTCAAACCTATCACACATGAACACAAAATAATACTCTGGGTACAACCTCAGTTAAAATCCCCGATCTCTGTATTATCATACAAGTGGAAATATGTCTGGATTAAGCTTCCGCAAGTTTGTTGTAGAAGTAAATCTAGTATTTTGCTTTAGTATATTGCATAACCTGTTGATTTACAGTGAGAAATTCTATATGGTATTGGAGCAAAGGTGATCAAAGCAAAGAACCGTATAGAAAGAAGGGAGAAGTTTGAAGTTTGAAGTTCCTGATTATAGAATTCAAATTATTATCACATCTCAAATTTCACCAATGGCGTTCAACGGTTTAAGACTCGAGTATTCCCTTGATTGCAGCTCGAATTATATAGCCTAGAAGGATCGCATGGAAGCAGTGTTAGAGGACAATGGTTTGAAGGACTTCATTGATCAAGGAGTCCCCAAGCCAGCAACAGCTAATGCTACAGAATTAGTGGAATGGAAGAAATGTGTGGCTAGAGCGAGGAGAATCCTCACAGAGAGAGTTCGAGACCACATTGTCTTGAGCCTCCATGGGAAGGAGACACCATTTTCAATGTGGAAAATATTAAAAGATATATATTAGAACAAAAACGATTAGAGGAAGATAGCACTGAAAGACAAGCTACAGAAAATCAAGTGTGAAAAGGGCGACATGATCTCTACATATCTGGACAAGCTCATCACCTGCAGGGATGAGCTTGGAAGTGTAGGGATCACGACAGTTGATGATGACATGGTGAGTCTTTCTCTCCTCAGTCTTCCTAAGAGCTGGCATAGCTACCAAGACTCGGTAAATAGAAGAGAGAAACTGCCAGATTGGGAACGAATTTGGTTGGATCTGATGCAGGAGGAGATAAGAAGAAGCACCAGAGATGGATCTTTAGCGAGTAAGGTGAGGAAAGGGAAAGGGAAGGCATCCGATCCCAAATCCAGTTCTTCCCATGGTGGGAAGAAGTTTGACATATAAAATGTGTGATGCTTTCATTGTCATGAGGTGGGCCACTATGCTATGAATTGTCCACAGAAGAAATCCAAGAAGGGATCCTCGAAGGGATCATATGGTGAGGCACTGGCCTCATAGTTCGAATTGGATTTCTTTCTCATCGCATGCATGGTTTCATCCATGGTGGGATGTGTTTGGTACCTTGATAGTGGAGCCTCTTTCCACATGTTCGGCGACAAGAATCTTTTCAGTACCCTAGAGGAGAAGGATCTCCAGATGCGGATAGAGATGGGCGATGATGGAAAGTACCGTGTTTCAGGTGAAGGTACGGTTGTGTTTTAGAGGGAGCATGGAGCTACTCTCACCTTGACTGATGTAAAGTATGTACTAGGTCTGAAGAAGAATCTTGTGTTTGTCCCTATGCTATAAGACAAAAGCTATGATGTAGGCTTTAGTAAAGGAAAGGTATTCCTGAGGCATATCGGTACTGGATAGACCAAGAAGATTGGGATTCGAGTAAAGAATCTCTACAAGCTGGAGGTAGACGACTGTGCTGCATTGAGTTCCAAAGCAGAGATGGTGCAGAGCCAAGATGTTGGTGAGTTATGGCATAGAAGATTGGGCCACTTGCACCATGGGGCCTTGAAGATTATGTAGCAGATTTCTACTAGACTTCCCAAGGGAAAACTGGAGCAGACGGATAGATTCAAAAGTTGTACCTTGAGTAAGTATGTGGAATCTTTCTTTCAGGATCGAGATAGTAGAGTTGGAGCAATCTTGGAGCGAGTTCACACAGATGTGTGTGGACCATTCTCTACAGCCTCCATCGCTAAACAAAGCTACTATGTTATTTTTATTGATGATTTTTCTCGTAGATGTTGGATCTACTTTATGCAAAAGAAGGATCAGACCTTCTTGGCGTTTTGTGAGTTTTAAGCCTTAGTAGAGAAAGAATATAGAAAGAAAATAAGGGCCTTGCATAGTGAAAATGATAGAGAGTATGTCTCCCAACAATTTAAGGATTTCTGCACTACAGAAGGAATTAAATGGGAGTTGACGCCACT
Organism: Pinus taeda; assembly: GCA_000404065.3. Classification (NCBI taxonomy): domain Eukaryota; kingdom Viridiplantae; phylum Streptophyta; class Pinopsida; order Pinales; family Pinaceae; genus Pinus; species Pinus taeda. Next base: position 116,289 of record APFE031663592.1, on the reverse strand, counting down.
CCATAACCCACAGCAGAATGGGGTGGCCGAAAGGAAGAACAAATTGATTGTGGGAGCAGCTTGAGCAATGTTGCATGACCAAGGCCTATCACTTCATTAGTGGACTGAGGCATGCAATACAATAGTATACTTGCAGAACAAAAGCCCGCACCATATACTGGGGATGAAGACACCAATGGAAGCCTTTTTCCGGGAAGCGACCAGATGCATGTCACTTTAGGATTTTTGGATCATCGGTTTATTGCCATGTGACCAAAGATGCCCAGAATAAGCTAGATCCAATAGCTGAGTTGGGGATACTTCTGAGGTACACTGATACACCCCACAACTATCGAGTGTTCTTGCCTACTAGTCAGAGAACAGTGGTACGCAGAGATCTGAAGTTCGATGAGCAGAAAGCCATGCAAGTATCACTTTTAGTTCCAAGTAGAGAGGGATCTCAAGTTGCATGCATAGGAGGAACTTTTAGTTCCTAAGACAAAGGAGCCTCAGATTGATGCAGAGCAGCCACATGCAGAGGATCGGGGAGTGGAGACATCCACTCATGCTAAGTCTTCCAGAGATGGGAGGAAATTCTCAAGGGAAGATTACAGGTTGATGATGGATGCATGAGAGAATGTGGGAAAACCATCTTCTCAGCATAGACAGACGAGTTCACCTAAGCGGTACACTAGTCACATGGCTCTGGCTGGGGAGTGTGTAGAGACCGAACCTTCTTCTTTCGAGGAAGCAGTGCAACAACTAGTCTGGGTTGATGCTATGGTAGAGGAGTACAACTCTATCATTCAGAATAGTGTGTGGGATGTTGTACCAAGACCTCAGGACAAGTTAGTGGTTAGTTCTCGATGGCTTTACAAGGTAAAGCAGGCAGCTGATGGAAGTGTTGACAAACATAAGTCAAGGTTTGTTGCTCGTGTTTTCTCACAGGTCGAGGGGATCGACTACGATGAGACCTTTGCTCCTGTAGCAAGGTACTCATCTATCAGATTGATGTTGGCACTATCAGCTCAGATGGGTTGGAAGATCTATCAGATGGATGTGAAGACAACATTCCTCAATGGGAAGATTGAGGAAGAGGTGTACATTGAGCAGCTAGAAGGTTTTGAGACCTTCGATTGTGAGTCACATGTGTGTTGACTCAAGAGGGATTTATATGGGAAAAAGCAAGCACCTCGTGCTTGGTACACCAGGATCGACACCTATTTCACCGGGATGGGCTTCACTAAGAGTGAAGCAGATGCGAACCTTTACCACATCATGGTAGAAGGTAAGCCATTGATCATTGTTCTTTATGTGGATGATCTGATTTTGACAGGTGATGATCAATTGATCAAGTCTTGCAAGGAGGAACTTGCAAGAGAGTTCGAAATGAAATACATGGGTCTTATGCACTACTTTCTAGGCATAGAAGTGTGGCAGAAGGATGGGGAAGTGTTTGTGTCTCAAGGCAAGTATGCCAATGAGATACTCAGGCGATTCCACATGGAGAAGTGCAAGCCCATGTAGACTCCTCTAGCTAGTAACTGGAGGAAGGAGGATGCTACTTCGAGTGAGGTAGTAGCTACTATTGTTTATCGGCAGCTTGTGGGTTCACTAATGTATTTAGTGAACACACAACCAGACTTGTGCTTTGCAGTGAACCAACTGAGTCAAGCTATGGTTTAGCCTACCAAGTTGTTTTGGAAGGCAGCGAAGCATGTGTTGAGATACCTCAGAGGCACATCTCAGTATGGATTGTGGTACAAATGGACAGAAGGAGTGAAGCTTCAGAACTTCACAGATGCAGATTGGGCAGGGAGTCTATCTGACCGGAAGAGCACTTCTGGAGGAATCTTCAACCTTGGTTCAGTTGCAGTTTCCTGGTACAACAAGAAAGAGAGGTCAGTTCCACTTAGCTCAGCAGAGGCTAAATACATGGCTACTAGTCAGGCAACATGTGAGGCAATTTGGATGCAGAAGATTCTAGTGGGATTGTTTGGTCAGAGGATGGATCCAACTATGATCTACTGCGATAATCAGAGTTGTATCAAACTCTCTAAGAATTCAGTATTTCATGATAGGTCCAAGCACATTGATATCTGGCATCATCATCTTCCAGACTGTGTGGTGAAGAGGATCATGTTGTCGCTGTATGTTTCAACCGAGAAACATGATGCATATATTTTGACTAAGGCATTGCCAAAATGAAAGTTTGAGTTCCACAGAGACAAGATTGGGGTGACTGATAATCCATTTCTTGTTGAGAGGGAGTGTTTAAAATAGCAAAAGAAATGCTAAAAATAGAAGTGCTAAAAATAACACTGTTATAAATAACATTTCGGGATACATTCCAATTATAGTTAGTCCCTAAACTAAAATTGTGAATTAAAATTCTAATTTGATCTTAGCAGTTGTTTGTAAAATAATTAATTAATTCATCTTGAGTTAATTAGTTGTAGAAAATCAAACATGAAGTCTATGTGAATATATGCGACAGTTTCCCCTTTGATTGAGGAAGTTATCCCTTGATTAAAGGAGATCAGGATGAGTCGTACTTTGGGTTGTAATTAGTTAGCTCAGTTAACTGAGTTAAGTCCAGTTAGATTAGTTCAAATAGTTTTTTGAACTGATTGTGAGTTCAGTTAGTTAATGCATGCATGCATGTAACTGCTACACTTCATATAACTGAATATTATCTCATAAATAAATCATGCATGTTAGTTTAGTCAGAGACCCAGTTGAGATCAGATGATGGGACAATGTACTATCAGTTGCAGGAATATTCCATTGAGGATATCTCTTGCATGTAGAAGGAATTCATTCCTTGGAGATTGCATAGTTACTTTTGAGTTTGATGAGTGTGTGATGAGGCCAATTCACACAAATGGAAACATTGGACCCCAAGAGAAACTGCACAAGGAAATAGGAGGCTTGGAGGGCTGAGGAAGGCATATGTTGTGTCTATTTAGTCTGTGAGCTACATTGCAGGATTGTACTGAGAGCTGGATAGCTTGTGAGCTAAAGCTTTGTGTAATCCAGACATATTTCCACTTGTATGATAATACAAAGATCGGGGTTTTTAGCTGTGGCTTTACCCAGAGTATTCTTTTGCGTTCATGTGTGTTTGCCTTCTCATTCTCAATTATATGTGTTCTATTTGATCTTGCTCATAATCGATTAAGCTTCTGCAAGTTTTTTGTAGAAGTAGATATGGTATTTTTCTTTAGTATATTGCATAATCCGTTGATCTACAATGAGAAATTCTACACTTGTTGCTACAACTGCTCAAGTAAATTTGTGCTATCACTTGAGCCTATATTCATTCCTTTGGGTCTATACACGTATCCATAACCTAAAGTCGAATTCAATATGCTAGGTTTTGAGATAGGATGGCATCTACTACTAGCAAAAAGGGAGGAGACATTGTATGCACCGAACCCAGCACTTTGAGCCTGCTCAATTCATCCCCTTCCATTAGAGTGGCTTTTGAGAATAAAGGATATATCCATTTCTGTCAGAAGATTCATAAAGTAGGTCACAATGCTAAACTTAGTAGCTTATTTGCTCTTAATTTTCAAGACAACATAGTGAAACTAGGAGACCTAGAGATTATATTAACTGAGAAGTTTATAGCTGATGCAACCAATCTCCCAACAGTAGGGGAGAAATGGTTCAAGGGGGATGAATTAGACATTTTGGCTTACAAGCAGTTTGTGAAACTGAAGTATCTTGACAAGGTTGCTTCCACCTTCCCCAACATTTATCTTCAAGAACATAATGTAGATCCTTTGAAGGTTATCCAAAGATACTTCACCTGCGAGGGTAGGTTGAGTAGAATATACCAGTACCATCTCAGGTTACTATGGAATTTCACTGAAAGCAAGCCAATGAACCTCCCTTATTTCTTGCTTAAGAGTCTAGAAAGAATGGCCACCAAAGTAAAAATTCAAAAGGATAACCATGCTTCAAGTCTGTTCCATTTCTCTTTAATCAAAATTTTAGTTAAGCATGTTGTTGAAAGAAACAAAATGCTTTGGTCTGGTTTTCTTGCAAGCATTGACCTCTTGCCACAAACTGGATCACCATCAATGAAGATAGATACAGAAGATCCCAAGCAAGAAAATACAAAAAAGGGGAGCACCCATTCAGTCATGAATATGAAACCCATAAAGAAGGAAGATTTCAAGCTAGGCAAGTTGAGCAAGAAAACTAAATTACAAAGCATGGAGGATGATAAGGAAGACAAAGGAACAGAAGAAAAGGAGACATCAACTCAACAAGCCAAACTTAAGGTCAAAATTGAAGACATAGTCCAAGATGAGTTTGTGATGAGACCCAGAATGAGGTTTAGAGTTAAAAAGACCCAGGAAGAGGCAACCCCTCAAGAAATTGTGGAAATTTATCTAGACAAGAAAACATATGTACAGGTTGATGATAAAGTGTATGAGGTCAAGGGCCCTGAGATGGTGCAATCAAGCTATGAGGAGGACATAACACGACTTGAAACAGGTGTTGTGCAGTTCAAAGAAGAAGACCCTAAGATAATAAAGATGAGATAGGTATTGTATAAAAACCAGATGAGAATAAAATTTCTGGAGAAACATAATAGAGATATAAAACATGCTATTAAACCGGCAAAAGAAAAGACAGAGTCACATGTAGTAGTTTCCAAAGGGAAGAAAAAACATGTTGCTTTTGCTGAGCAAGCCAAGAATGTTGTAGTGGGGCCTAGTGACCCAACAATTAAGGTGTTCAAATCAAAGCTTAAATATGTGCAACAAATGAAACAAATAGCTAAAGCTCCTGGTAGACCTCCATTCATTCAATGGAAAGAGTATCAAAGGTGCCTGGAGGAGTTAGAGAAATGAAAAGACCAGGTTAATCAATTCAGGCAACAAAATCTGGAGTATAAAAATTCCATTCAACATATTCTTGAAAATTGTGACCATGAAGTCAAAAAGGCATCCAAATCTCTTGATAGGAGTAAGAATTTTTTCAAGTGGTCACAACCAGTTAGGAGACAATGCAAAAATTTGTATGTTAGAAACTTGGTCTTGAATGCTCAATTGAGAACTATGAGGCAAGATTTGGACGAGGCGCATAGATTGTTGAAGAGATAGGAGGGAGAAACTGTAATATGTCCTCTCATGAAAATGCCTAAATTTGATCCTAAATTCAAGGCCACACCTACTTTATCAACGGTTGTGAAGCAACATGACCTCACTACTGTAGATTCCAAGTGCAAGACTCCCAACATCAAAGATTCTAGCAACAAAATATCAAGCAAGAGGAAAAGGAAGTGATTAGGCTTCCTCTCTTATTTTCAAGTTTTTTCTTAATTTTCTGATATTTTAACATGTTGAAGTTGATATGTTGATCGACATATAGCGTCATGAAAACATTCAGAAGAAATGAAAGGCATTCAGAGAACAATTGCAACCATTTTGCTACACAGGCGTTGTGCACTCGCTACACAATCCATGCTTTGACTATCTTGTGTACACTGGATGATGGCCACCTGTCAGGGTTCGAAGAGGGTGACATGGGAAACATGTGGTGTCCATATCACCACCTCAATTGCTTGCCACATGTCATTTTGGAAGGATAACGTTTTGGGCACTATGCACCTGCTGTGCAGGCTTTTCAATAGTCAGAAAGGCAGATTTTTAGTGTTTTTTCTATTTCAGTCATGATGATCACTCCGAATACGTTTTAAAGATAACTTGTATTAAAGATAATTTATTTTTTTCTTTCAAGAGGACAAAAAGTTGTTTTATGTTTTATGTTTGGAGGAAAGGCATTGAAAAACGACAGTTTTTTTTTT